>JASDQU010688152.1:42075-59509 GCA_032191745.1 Picea mariana
TGCTCGAATGATTTTCTGGGCGGTGGACATCCCTGAGAGGTGGCCACCACATGCGCCGTTGTGGCAATCATTCAAGACTTTGTCGGCTTCGTCGATGGTCAAACATCGATGGAGTATGGTTTCGACCCCTCATCGGTATAAGATGTCACCGATAAGGATATATCGAGGGGCGTGATGGAGAATTCATTGACGATCGTCTCGGGAAAGATGGGTTCCAAAATTTTGTGTTCGAAGGTAGATGAGGAGCTTGCCATACCAGGGGTCATTCGAGGGGATGTAGAAAAGGTGTTCATCGAGAAAGTCCATATTGACAGGTGCATTGTTAGTATCAGAGGGAAATGTCATGATGAGATCGACGAGGACAAGTGATTTCTTGCTTTTGGGAGATGCAAATTCTATGTCGTATTCCTAAAGGAGGACAATCTATCAGGAAAATTTGCCATTAATTTGTCAACGACTAAGCAAGTACTACATGGGGTTGGAATCTGCCATGACTTTGGTAGTGCAAAGAAAGATATAATGACGTAGTTTCTGAACTGTGAGGATAACTGCGAGGGAAAGTTTCTTTTCAATATTGTACTTCAGGGGTGGTCCCGAAAGGTTTTTACTGATGTAGTAAATGACATGCTCTCGACCATCATCCCCTAGTTGGACGAGAACTCCTTCTACTGATACGACTGAGGATGACAAGTAGAGGATATAATCACGAACATAGTCAGGTGGACTAATTAAACGGCCATTGGAGAGTGCTTATTTTAAATAATCAAAAGCAATTTGGGCATGTTAATCCCATCAAAATGGGATATCAGGACGTAATAGGCAAAGGAAACTGTGCCCATGAGTGGCATAATCTGGGACAAAGCATCATAAAAATTTGTCTTTTCCTTGTAGGCTCTACAGTTGGCATAAATTCTGCGGTGGTGGAATTTTTGTAATATCTTGGACCTTGAGGGGATCCACAGTAATTTCGTGTTGGGAGACGATAAACCCAAGGAGGTGTCCAACGGTGACGTAGAATACACACTTGAGGGGGTTCAAGCGGATATTGTACTGTCGACATCGTTGAAAGATGACCTATAAGTCCTCTAGATGTTGAGTTCATTTCTTGGATCGAGTGGTGAGCTCGTCCAAGTAAGCGAGGATGATGCGAGTGAGATCATGGAAAACGTAAGTCATGCCCATTGAAAATTCGCACCGGCGTTCTTGAGTCCAAAAGGCATGACACGATATGAAAAATTACCCCATGGGGTATTGGATGCGGTTTTATACTGATCTGCGGGATGAATCTGGATTTGATTGTAGCCAGAGAACCCATTCATGAAGGACAAGGCCGCGTGGCTGACACAGTCATCAATAATTTGGTCAATGAAAGGCGTTGGGAAGTTGTCTTTGGGACAAGCGTGATTGAGATCACGAAATTCAGTGTAAATGTGAATAGTGCCCTCTTTTTTGTTGACAGGGATAGGGTTGGAGACCCATGGCATGTATGCGATGGGGTAGATGAACCCGACGACATGTAGTTTGTCAATTTCGGGTTTGATAGTTGCTACTTTGGATGGTTGTAGTGGGCGTTGATTTTGACGAACATGGGTGATATCTGGCCATGTGTCAATGCGATGTTCGACGATAGAAGGATCAAGGTCGGGCATTTCAGTATATGACCAAGAAAAAATATCCTGGTATTCTTGAAAGAGATCTTTGTAAGCTATGAGTTCCTCAGGGGAGCATGTGACAACAATGACGATTTCTTCTACGATTCCAGGTTTGATGGAAATATCAATTTTGATAGTGGGGGAAATGTTGGCCATGTTCCCTTCATCAAAAGCATTGGGGGTAGGGATAGGGTTGTTGAACCAGTCTGTATGCCTAGATGGAATAAAATATTTGGTTTCGATTGCGCATATGGAGGCTTGACTAGGAGGATTAAAGGCTTCCTATGAGTGAAAGAGCTCTCTATGATGGAGCGCATTCCATGGGCAATAGGGTGTAGTTAGTTCCTCTAGGATATCTTTGTCAGAGTGGAAAATGAGAGAATATAGGGGATTTGGGGAAGTAACATTGGTGACTACCACCGTTTTATTGTGTTCAAGTGGTGAAGGCGTAGAGGGGGTATTACAACTATGGTGCGATGGAATGCTTGACATAAATCAAATGTCCAGATATTGTGGGTGAAAAACTTGGGTCAGGGGTAAGATTTCATGGGGGAAATGTACTGGAGAATTAGAGGGATTTGGGGGTAAATCCTCAGACAGTCTATCCATGAAACATGGAGGAGTGGGAAGTGACTCAGGTTTAGGGGAGGTGATGTGGACAATATCTGGAGGAGGAGAAGGGGGAATCACTTGTATCATAGGAAGTGAGGGGTTTGGAGGTTTTTGAATAAGGGCCATTTGTCGCCACCTGTATTCAATGATCGTGGGACACTGGTATGTGAAATGATCAATTGATTCACAAAGAGAGAAAGGGAATCTCATCCTTTCGTTTACTGAGGTTGTGACATAATGGATGTCCATGACATGAGTACCTGATGACATAGATGGAGAGGGGTCTTGCTGAAAACTTTGGCATACTTTCGTGAGCGTCTATCAAAACAAAGGTAGCGCAGGGAAATGGTGGGTGTAATGGCCATACTTTGAACAAATGGCACATGTGANTCGTATCCCTTTGCTTCCCATAGTAGGGGACGTGGTGGTATTCCTAGGTGTGCTTGGGGAGGCAACGAGGAAGGTGGTTTCTCGTGGGAGTTGGATTAAATTGCGTAGCTCGGGGAGAGAGGGAAATCTATTGATGGGGTGTCCCTCTCTCTCGCAGAGTGCACAAGGAGGTTGAACTCAGGGAGGAAGGGGAGTTGTGGGCCCAAACAAGATGTTGTAATCGAGTGGGGCGTCGATAACCTTGATGTCAATAAGGATGGTTTTTTCCTCAAGTTCAATGGGGACATTTTGAAAGAGCCCTTTAGGAGAGGATGGTCGTCCATCATAAGCTCTCAAAGTGATGGCAGATGGTATTAGCTCAGGAGAGCTAAGTTTCTTCCATACAGTTTTACACATGATGCATGTGAATGCACCTTCATCAATGATGCATCGATGAACTGTGATGTTTCAAATTTTGACTGGTATTTGGAAAGATACCAAAGCGGGGAGATGGGGTTGCCCACAATTGAGATCAAATGTTATGAGTCTAGTATCAACAGGTTCGACTTCCCCCAAGGCGAAAAGTAATGATTTCCGTTGAGTGGGATAGGTTTGGAGAACCTCCAAGACTGACATGGCTATAGGAGATTGCGCCAAGTCATCGACTAGACTATAATTGTGTGCTGCCCTAGCCTGAGGGTTATTGACATTCCGTCATAATGGGATGCACGAAATACAAATGGGTGGTTTAGTGTTAGGGCATAGAATCATCAAAGGTTGTCTGATTGTAACTAGAGCGACTTCCGAAGTGGTGGGAGTAGCTTCAGGGGGTGCGCTGTATTGACAACTATGCGTTTGTAGGAGAATTTATTCTTTGCTAGTGAGGAGGATAGTGTGATCCACCGAATTTCCAAGGAGTTGATACTATCCCATTTTTGGCGAGGAAGGATGCATCTCTTGCAGGGTATTCATAACACCTTGGTGTGTAATAGAGTTTTGGAACACCACCGGGGGTGGTTGTTGCAAATACTATTGTGGGGCCTGTTGAGGGGCAAACAAAACCGGGGGATGTGGCACATTCATGGAATCTTTCATCTGTTTGAAGTCAACAATTTGGGGGAAATGGTGAGTATAATGACCATTCTCACCGCAAAGATCACAAGGGAAGTTTGTCCGGAGGTGGTTTTTGTTGTTCCTCCCTTGGCGTTTGTTGTTATTTCCCCCTTGGGGGTTCTGGTTTCCCTGGTTCGGGTTCCCCCAACAGGTTGATTTTGTTGGGGGTTGTTTCCCCTTGGTCTTGGGTTATTATTGTTTCAGTTTTTTCCTTTCTTTTTGGTATTATTCGGTTGATGGGTCGGATTTTCCATATTCAGTTATTCAAAATTTTGAAATTTCTGAATGGGAGAGGGCTGAACAAAGTTAACCCTAGTGTGTGGTTGTCTTTGTGGAGAAGCAATGGGTTGTGGAGGACCATGAAATGGAAAATATGTATTATTTTGTGGCAATGATCCATAGGGTACATAGGAAGGCATAGTGCTTTCACTAGTGCTCAGGGTGTAAGCTGAGGTAGAGGGGTTACCAAAACTTGGTTGAACAACTGGGCACATCATGGGTGCCGATGAGGGTCCACTTAAGGGTGGAGGGAGGACAACAGGGTATGGCTGCTGATAAGAGGGGGATGGGTAACAAGGGGGTCCTCCATACATTGGTGGATATTGGGGAGTACCATACATGGGTGGTGGTTGGATGTATGGGTTGTGGTGTGTTGTGGTCCCAATCAATCCATCTGCTGAGTGAGACATCCCAAGTTTGTCCTAGCCGAATGGTACGAGTCTCAAGGTGTCAGGTAGTACTGTGTATAAGTATCCTGATTGTGCATAAATGAGGTCATATTGTTGGGCCTTGACAATGGCTGCGACTTCAGTTTGGGGGGAGGTGGAGGTCACGTCTTTGGCAAGGAGAGGGATGAGTGATATGCGAAACCAATCGAGGCATTTTTCTTTGATGGTTTCTGCTTTGCATAAATTACGTCGTCGACGCAATTTGTGAATGTGGTCGGCGATGTGTGTGGCTAAGGTTTGTTTAAAATTAGAAAGTAGTTCAAGACCATTGTCATGATGAACTGGCAGTTGAAAGAAGGTTAAAAATGTTTTGGATAATGATTCAAAAGTCACATGGGACCCTGATTTTTCATCCACATACCACTTGGCTGATGGACCTGTGAGTGTGTGCTGAAATAGCCTCAATCAGATGGAGTCATCCATGATGTTGTTTGAAGAGAACCATAGGTGGAAGGTCATGATATGGTTGGGGGGATCTTTTCCTTCCTTTCCTTCAAACTTGGGGATGTTTGAAGGTAGTTTGGTAGGCATTGTAGGCCATGTGGGGTCGTGAAATATAGAATCATTCATGAGCTTACTTAGATCCGGTATGTTGAGGGAGGCCAAATATGGCATATGGATTGTCAGTGGAGGATTAGTTCCAGCCATGGTGTGAGAAGGTAGTGGACCTGACCCTTGAGGGAGGTTTGGTTGTGGTGTACTTCTTCCTAGGGGATAAGTGTACCCTCTGCCTCCTTGTGAAGGAGAGATAGTGGATGGATGACCTTGGGAAGTGGACCCAAGTAAAGTGGAACCAAGCAAAGATGATACAAAAATGGTAGCACTCACAGCTGTGTGAGATGGTTGGGCCAGTGAGTTGGCGAAACTAGGAAATCCTCCTAGAATAGGAGGGAGATTTTGCAAGTGCCTGGAAAGACGAGGATTCTATGTGTCCCCTATGATGTCTGACTAGCAAAGTGGAATGTGTGCAAAATGGTGATGAGAGAAACAAATGAACAAGAGATTTGTAGAATATGGACCTCCATAATGTATCTCACAATTGCATGTAATCAAGAGAGAATCATACATAAATCAATTGAAAAAGAAGCATACATGTGGGTAGGTGGATTTTTTCCGTGTGGGAAAACAAAGAAAACAAATTCTCATGTCCTATAGAGACGTAACGTCCTTCCTCTCAAATAGCACTAGACCTTCCAATAACACTCGACAGTGGAATTTGAAGTCACTGGAAGAGGAACTAGTGAAGTATGAAATAATCAATTAAAATGAGGGGTAGAGGGTTCATATCCCAAAGGATCTGTCGATATTTCCCAATAACCACACAAAATATGATCAAGGTGAAATTGCAGCCCACAATTTCCACCTGGGTATATTTCCTAAAATTGGCCACTAGGTACCTCGGTCAAAGTGCAACATTTAGATTTTCTGCCTCAAAAATGGAAGACTGGATGGATCCCTTCCAAGAGGTGGGTGTCTCAAGGGGGGGTGCATAAAAACACGGGACCTCGACTTTCGACCCTTCACAGGTATCTCCCTACCTTATGGTGTTAGGAACACTTGACTTTGGAGGATTTTAAAGTTCCCTATTTGTCAACTTCTAATGTTTGAAGATGCAAGAATCAGATAATGGAGAGTTATTTGGATGCCTATCCCCGAGATCCTACCTAGACCAAAAATTTTGTTTTTGCACCTCCTGTGGAGGAAAACTTAGTGATTTTTTAGAACAATTTTAGATATGGTTGTTTGAGAGATTAGGGGTGTGAACCAATCTTGTTTGAATTAAGTGGGAGTGGATAATTCCTTCAAGAAATAGTGAGACATTTCAGAATCCCTTTGGAGGAAGCCTACTTCAACCTCCACAATTCGAGATGAAATTATGTGAGTGAGTAGTGACTTTGTGTGTGAGCAAGTGATAAAATGTGCCAATTTTTTTTAATAAGTTAGGTGTCACCTTGCAACATATGGAATTCGTGTGGTCCTTACAAGTATTCATTACCTATCTTACTATATGTCATTGTACAACCTTGCGTAATTTTAAAGTCCCTAAAGAAATAGCATGTGGACATGTGGGTCCTTACCAATATTTTAAACTCCCTAATGTGATTTAATCTAAGAAAGCTTAAAAAAAATATCCTAGATTGCAAGCATGTGGGCATGTATGGGCCTGTTACAATAATCTTTGAACTCCCCTAGTGTGTAAACTAAGAAAGTAGTTTCAAAAACTATCCTAATCTTTGCAGCATGTGGGCATGTATGGGCCCTTGCAAATTTAAGATTTTTTGAAAAGAAAGTAAGAGGGGCCCTAGGGGGGATTTGTCCTCTCCTAAAGATTTTGTTTTTAAGGGAGATGCAATCTTCCCTCAATCAATTTTATGATTTTCAAGATAGATCTATGGTGTGAGAAAAGAGCATACTCAATGATTGAAGTTCGATTTTTGGTCCCAATGTAAGTGTTTATATATGTGATAGCAAATGATCTTCACTTAACTTTTACAGTCAAATCAATCCATCCATGTGGCAAAATGAAAGCAAAAGAGGAGAAATATGGTTCTTTTTAACCCCCTAAGTGCCTATGTTTTGACTAACCCTTCATGTGGAGAGGGAATCTAAGTGTGGTGCATTTACAAATTGCATAGAATAAATATTTAGAAGGCTAGTGGTCTTCCAAACATCACAAAAAACTCTTACAATGTTGGATTTCTGAACAGATGCACGGGCCCTAGTTTAGACAGAGGCGCATGTGGCGCCAATGCATAGGGAAATAAGGAGCTGTTGGCGCACTGTGCGCAGAATGCGATAGGAAACACAGTGTTGTTGGCGCATAGTGCTCAGAAGACGCACCCGTGGGATGGAAAACCCACACACGTTTTGATACGCGTCCAAGAAGAAATTTTTAAATGAAATTCTCCTCTTCCAGCTTTGAATTCATCTCTTTGCAGGTAGGACTAGGCTGGTTATGATCCCTGCAAGGTAAATAGATAAAAATAAGTGCTCAAACAAACCAAATAGGGTTGAAATTGATACCAATCCCCAGTATGGTCGCCCAAACAAGGAAATTGAATTTTTCGCCAATCCGTTGTATCATTTTCACCACTTGAATGGGCGAAAGAGGGACACTTGCAAGTCTAGTTGGGTGTGTTGAATAGGAAATAAGTTAGTGTATGAATCAAATGACTCAATCACATGAAATAAACAAATAACTAAGTTAATAACAACTGAAGAAACAAAACTAAAATGCATAAGGAAATTAGAACCAAAATCAATCAAACAATTTGACCAATATTCATGCCACCAATGGAGAAATTATATTAGTGGGAAAACACCAAAGAGAAAGGGAGACTTATGGAACCCATCTTCCTCCAAGGGATGGATCTTGAATCCTCTATGTGAGAGCTCTTCTTACAAATGGAAAAATAGAAAGTAAATGGTGAAGAAATCTAAGTTTATTCCCTCAACAGGTGAGGTGAATAGCTTAATGAGATGATGCTAGTATGCTCCAAGAAGGAAAGAGATTCATTGTAGGAGAATAGAGGTAGCATAACGATATATTGAGATTATTCAATTCATAGTGCACCCATGGCCTCGTTTTACAGCAAATCTTTGAGGCATTATCCAACTGGTCTTCAGTGGGAACAAGGGGCCCTTTAGGGCACCCTTAGGTCTTTGACCAGCCCCCCACTCGGATTTATCTTAGATTTGAGGGTCAAATCAACTTGGGAGATGAACCAGAAATGGGTGAGGGGTCAAGAAGAACCATAAATGCACCATTCTCAGGTGTGCGTGTTTTTTTCGTACACAGTCGTGCATCGGGCGCATGTGCGCTTTTTTTGCATTTTTTACTTGAACATGTGTGCACGCTTCCTTTAGATTCTGAGCCCATGTCAATTTTATAACCAGTTGTATAGTTTTTGTGACCTTTGAAAATGTATTTTTGGGGCTATGAATGAAATAATAGGTGTTTAGAGATGTTGGATTCCTGTGACCATTTGCGGATGAAATTTCAGTGATAACACTCACCAAAGAGCCAGTTCAACATCAACGCAACAAACACATTGACCTACACATGAAATTCATCAGAAAGCTCATTCATGATCAAGTTATTGAAGTGATCATTTTCCCTACATAAGATCAAGTTGCTGACATTTTCACAAAGTCTCTTACAGAAGCGAAGTTTTCCAAACTTCGATCTATGTTAGGAGTTCAGGAAGTTGTCATTAGGGAGGGATAGGCTCTAATGCCTCCTTCCTTATGCTATTCTATCAACATTCTGAATCCTTCAACCCTATCGCAAGTTGTTCTTAAGGGGGGATGTTAGGATATTTAGACACTTAGGAATTAGTTAAGAACTACTTGGTCTAATGGGTCGTTAGGTAAAAGTGTGTTTATTAGTGTGTTTGTTTAGTATGAATTAGTATGCATTTGTATTTAGCACATACGATGGTCATGATATGTTCCCGACATAGAGTGATCTGATGGTTGATACTCTCCTTTATATTAATGGCCATTGATCTATGGCTTAACACCTGATTGGTCCATGATCTCTATTTAAATAGCATGGAGGGTCATCTGCCGATGATTGATTGTGAGAAAATATATTGTAAAATCTCTCTGTAATCTTTTTCTTTTGCATTAATAAATTGCTCCAAGTGGTCGCGTTGGCTGGGGCCGTGGATGTTTCCCCATAGGGATTTTACGACGTGAAAACATTGGTGTGTTGATCTTTGATCTGGTTATGTGAGTGGTTACTGAAGGTGTTCATCCTCTTTTGGAATACATGTGTTGTCGAACAATTGAATCTGCCTTTGTGAACAAATTTCAAGAGGTTGTAATAGTTAAAGAGATATTAGGATAATTATAGATCTCATGAGGAGTTTTTGGATCTTAAAATATCTTGGATATTGATTTAGTGGATAATGGTTAGGGTTTGAACATATTTTGGTTTAGAAACACTGTGTTAACACATGTAAGATTTCAAGCATGTAGGTGTGGCCAAATGAATGTAGAAACAGGACAAGAAGTGGTGGCCAATTCAATTAAGAATAAGGCCAAGAGTATGAGAGTGTAACAAGCCATCAAAGGGGAGAGGCCTTCTGTAAATTCTATGTACAGTATGTAATAGAATCACTATGTTTCAAGTGTTACATGGAATTGCTTGTTCAAGAATATTTGTGTTAATTATGTGTATGCTAAGTCATTGCGAGTTGAATGTTGTAGACGTTAATGTCTCTCAATTGATAATTTCCCTCTTGAAAGTGTGTATGCAGGTTCATAATTAGAACTGAGTATTTGGTGCAGGATGGATCGAGACCGATCACCGATCATCAAAGAGATTGATGTATCTAAAGTGAGAATGAGTCGATTGAATTCATGGTTAAATACCAACTAGATCATGGTAGAACAAAGTTGAATTCTATTTGTGACAAGGAGGACTAGAAGGTCGAAAAGCTTCAAAGACAGAGTTAAACCCCCTTGAAGATGAGAAGTAACATAAGTCATTGTATCAAGTTCAACAGTTGATCGTGACCGTCAAATATCGCGGAAGAATTTCCCATTCTTGTGTTAAGAATGGATTTTTGATATTAGATCTTGGGTTTAGATCAACGATGAGGAGAAATCATGTGATCGGAGTCCAAAGAAACAATAAAAGGTTCTTCAGAGTTGATGTCCGGAGTGTGTGATCAAAAAGTACTCCGATTAGGAGTTATGATCTATGGTGTAGATTGATTGGGGAGCAGAGAGATTGATGGATATCAAGAGTCAATGTCGCTGTGAACAAATGACTATCCAAAATTCTGAAAGAGTATAATTTCGACCAATGGACCAGATTAAATCGGAGTAGTCAGATCAGTGGCTACGAAAGGGACACATGTAGGTAGCTTATTGGTTCTAGGAGTAAGGCTATCAGATCTTGTGGAAATGAAAGGCTTGAGGAACTCCGAAGGAAGAACAATGACGAATGACCGAGATCTATCTGGAGTCGAATAGATCCACAGACAAGAGAATGACACATGGAAACTGAAAAAAACCTGGACGTGGAATCAACTAACGAGGTATGAACATGTGGTAGTGACATGGACGAATGAGAAAGTGATACATGAAATTTGGATCGATGAGTAAGAAGGAGACATGTGGTATCCATGTATGGGATTGTGGCAAAGGTGTGGCATAGAGGAAGCAAAGAAGGATGATCGATGACCATAGATAATACAACAAATCAACCGTGGAGAGAATTTGATTGTTTGGAGTCCAAGAGGGAGGTGAAATACTGTTGGAGATAATGTTTCAGAGTGTGGTAGCTCGCAGGAGTCCAATAGAGAGGCTCCAAGACAAAGGAGAAGTGGACATCAAATCCATACCATCTATTAGGACGCACTCAGGATAATATCACACCGTCCATCGGGAAACCTTTTCAGAATCATTTAGCAGGATCTTACTTATTAACCCTAACTATAGCACTCCGATGAGAAATCAGGATTGTCCATCCTGTGACGATCAACAATGAGGATTGAAAAGGTGAAATGAGACTGACAGCTTTGGTGAATTAAGGCATGGTGTTGTTTGAAGATTGGTCATAGCTCGAGGTCATATGAGGTAAGATCCAAAGTTAAAGTGCTTAAGTGTATAAGTCCATGGTTATGGTGGAGGTCTTATGGAGATTAGTGCTAGGATTTGAGTGTATGGAAAATTATCCAAGGTCATGACTATTGGTTGTACACGTCAATGAAGAATTAATGCCTGATTGTGAGAGCTAAAGACTGGTGTGTAAACAAAGTAATTTTTGATACTCTGTTTGAAGAATATTTAGGCCACAGAACATAATTGAGAGGACCTTGAGATTGTAGTTGCTATAGAATTTGATTTTTAAATTCTACACCTATGGGAATTAAAGTCTGGGAGGTCATCATTTTTTGTATAAGAGTGAGAAATCTAATTTTCATGTGTAATTGATTTAGGGGATGGAATATATTAAATGAACATAGTTCAATTTTGGTATTAGAGTGAAATTTTTCTCTAAGATTGGATGGAGAAATATGTAATTTTGACATTGCAGATATAACAACAAAGAATTTGATTTTCTTCAGAGAGAGCATGTATAGAGGAGTACATGAGGAAATTGCAGAAGTGTTGTGACAAATAGTTGTCTATTCAAGTGCATTGAATGTGGAAGACAAGATCTCATTACAAATCTTGAAGGTACGAGTTAAATATTTTATCTCTAGGTTTTAATTAACAGTGTTGGTGTTAATTAACAGGTAGAAGTAGAAGGATATGGTAGCAACCTTACAACCAGTTGAGCCGTGATAGAAAGCATGCATAGCTCTCAAGTGAATATTTTGGCAGAACCCTACAACAAGGAGTGCTGTAACACTTTCAAATGAGGTATGGAAGTGAGGAGAACCATTGAAGTTCTCAAGGAAGGTGAGCAAGAGTGAAAAATCCAGAAGAGTAGAGGAGATGCTTAGAGGGTTCTAGGATACATAAACAGTAAATAAAAAAAGGCGGTCATGAGAGAAGCTTGGTGAGGTATTGGGTAGCAGATGAGGATATTTTATATAGAGGCTTGATGCATCTCACAATGGACTAGGAGGATCTCACAAGGGGATTGAAAATGATTGCTGATGGTCATTATGAAGGTTCAGAAAGAAGCTAGAACAAGGGAAATAAATATTCCAAAGAAAATGGATTAAAGAGAATGAATCAAGAGGAGATTGACAGAGAAATGTTTGAGTTATGAGTAAAACTCATTTACATTGGAAAACTGCTATAGAAGAATACTTAGGAAAACTAGAGACAATGATGGAATTTGAAGAAGAAAGTCACGTGGCATGTGATGCAATTGTTTGCAAGGAAGCTGAGGAGAAGCTTGAGGAGCTTGAAGCATATGTTGAGTGCTTTACTAAGAGAATAAAAACTCAGAGTATCTAGGTTTAGACAAAGGCCAATGGCTGAGGAAGAAGTTCACTAATGTGAACCAAATAAAGGATCATTCCTCGAAGATGATGGTGAGTATGTTGAGGAGAGACCAATTAAGAGTCTCACAGACTGTTTGTAGAGTGAGAGTCAATGTGAGGATGTGATGACAAAGATATAAAATGAGGCTAAGGAGTATTATGTTTTAGAATCTAATAATTTGTGTGTGATTGTAGGATTTTCATATCATGAAGATGGACAATCATTTTAAGTTGTCATAAAGCTAGAGGAAGCTGAAGGAGGACATGATTCAAATTTTGTTCTAAAGGAATATGAACCAAAATCATCTCATAAATTTTGTATAGGTACGGGATATGGAGAATTTCCTCATGAAGGCATAATTATAGAGGATGTAAAATATGAGGAAGAGATGTAACTCCTAGAGGATTGGCTGACAATGGATATAGATAATGAATATTGCATGGAGATTACAAATTCAGTTCTAGTTTATTTTACTTATTTGTATGATGAATTAGAATTATTGGAGAAGAAAATAGCAGATCAAAAGGTGCAGATTCAACATGAAAAATTATAATTGAATAAGATTCATGTAACTCTTATACAAAGGGAGGATATGCAACAACAAATGAGAGATAACAAAATCAAATGTCAATCAAGTAGTAATGGAATGTACCTGCAAAAAGATAATTTGGACATGGAGATTGATGAGATATGAATGTTGATGATGAGAGTACATAAGAGGAGGAATACTAAGGTAAGAAGGATATCCAACAATAAAGTACAATTGACTGTAAGGCTTTGCATCAACAGAGAAAGTGGACAAAAACAACATAAAATTTGGAATCCTAGAAAATTGAAGACAATAGTGATTGAACAACAACATGCAAGGATGGGTGCATAGTAGTAGCATAAAGTATGGGACCCAGGAGGAATTAAACTAGTAGAATTCATGATCAGGAGATCATGAACATTTTTTATCCTCGAGATTTTGATGCAGGAGCATCTTTCCTCCAAAGTCAAGCATATTTGATTAAGCCTAGGGGTCTTTTAATTTACTAAGGGAGTGGGTTCCCTATGTAATTTCCCATGTTTATTTGAGTTCTAGAAGGATTACATAGGATGAGATTTGTTGAATTGAGAATGTAATCAAATTTTTCTTCATGAACAAATTTCGAGAGGTTGTAATAGTTAAATAGATCTTAGGATAATTATAGATAATTATAGTTAAATAGTTAAATAGGTTTTGTGGATCTTAGAATATCCATATTCTGATTTTGTGGATAATGGTTAGGGTCTGATGATCTGGATTATTTTCGGAACAAAATTAAAGAAGAGATATTACAATGAACTACACATAAATATTGCCAGAAATAGAGAAATACAACAATACATGATTTTTATTAATGAAAGAAATGTACAGAGACTGTAAAAATACAAGATGCAAGACTCGCTAGAATGGTGGAAAATTTATCTCTGAGAAGAGATGTGATGACTACGCTCATTTGCAAGAAGATGAGTATAATGAGATTTTGAAGGAATTTTTGTAATAAACATGAATGACAAAACCATAGACTTCCAAAAACTTAAATCCTAGGAGATGAAGCACCAAAAGTCATGTGGGCCCAGTTGGGGTAAGTTAGTACATCAACTTCCCGGGCTCGTAACTTTTGCATACGATCTTTGTTTTAGGCATGTGATAGCCCATTGGAAAGGTTTTTTAGATAATTATGCATTTTTACATCAAAATCTAACTTTGTCTATAGTTTGATTTTGGAAAGCCAAGAAAACACTGTTTGGGGCCCCAAAATGGCCTTGGAAGTACATAAAGATGTACTAACATGAAAACTTACAAAATAAGCTAGTTGGAATAGGTGGGAGGCCACCATTATCCACCTAGATGTTGTGTAGGGATTTAGGAAAAAAATAATAAGTGTCAAACCCACAATTAAAAAGAAATTTCCCCATTACAGAGAAACGTGTTGAACTGAAAACCGCCAAGATGAGTCAGTTGGAATTTGGAACAGGTGGGTGGCCACGAATATCCACCTAGATTAGTCCTCCCCCATTAGGAAGAAATGGTATCCATTGCATTGAATGCCCGGGGAAGAGGGGAAAGTGTTTGTTGAATCTAAATCTTGGTGAGTTGTGTGCCTTGCTAGAGAAGTTGTGTTTCTTGGTCCGTGGAAGGTTGTCACAAACCTGTTGTTGGCAGGGTTGAATTTGTTCCACCAACCTGTAGTCTCTAGGCTTGATAGGAAATTGTGTAGCCATCATCGTAGATGAAGAAATGATATCTTCTTTCTCTTATGAAATCTTCTTCTGCTGGATAAAAGGTGATGAGGATGTAGTGGTTGCAGTGGCCTTCTGTGCATCCTTTGAACAAACTATGAAGAGGTTGAATTTTGCATTATGAGAGATTTCCTTGTGGCACTTTTTTGGTGGGACAATATTCAGAACTACCTCTGGTACCCTCTAGAGTTGACCCCCCAGTGATAATGATACTATGGGGTCAATACTCATAAACAACTTGACGTTTCCACATATATGGTTGGTTGAAAACAACATCACAGACATCAAGAGGGGAAACATCACACACTACCTCATCCTTTAAGGGTTGTATTCCATAGGACATGTGACATTATTGGCTGACATGAAGATATCATCCCTCGTGAAGCCACTAGATGTTGTATGGTTGCAGGTGTGGTGTTGTCGACAACCCCAACTATTTGAAGACCTTAGCTAAGATGAGGCTCTTCTGGCTACCGCTATCAATAATAAAATGCAAAATGTTCCCTTCACCCACATATGTGAATGGAATAGGTGCTCCCTCTCTTCATGATCTACTGGTTCTTCTGGTTGAATTGTTACGGTCGTAACAATAGAAGTGGGGTCTACGTTGATGATCTTTCTTTTTTCATTATTTTCTGGATCAGATTGTAAATCATGGTTTGGCTCCTTGTCTTTATGTAAATGTGTTGAACCTGCACAAAATAGATCTAGCTAGAAAATACTACACACATTTGTAGAGAGAAATTGAGAAAGAATAAGAAAGATAGAAAGAATGGAAGAATTCTCATTAATCGTATTCCACACTCAAAGAGTGAATAATTTACAATATATATAGGATAAATGAGTAACCAATGAGCCATAGTGGTGGTCTAGATTGATCTGGACACACACCAACAGTTACAAGAGTAAATTGTCACCTAGTCTAGTCTCTCAGACAGTTACGGGAGTGAACTGCCACCTAGCTGAGTTAACTAGTCAACTAGTCTTCAGTTAACTGACTGAACAAAGAATAGTGAGTTGGTGATGATCCCAATGTTGCATGGTGACAAAACCAATGCAACATCTGAACTCAATTCAACTAGTCAAACTGAAGTGTCAACTGAAAGAGAATATTCTCCAAGTGGAATATTCTCCCCTAAAATATAGGAGTCTGGATAATGACTAATTATGACTAATAAACAAGGAATAACCTTAGGAAAAATAAATCCTAGGTGTGTGTGAAGTAACTCCAACACCCCCCCTGAACATCACTATGGTGAAAATAAAGAATGGGTCCCAACTACGAAGCCATGTTAGGTACCCAAATACAAAAGATACAATGAACTAAATGAGGAAAGAGGGAAAACCTCGTGGGAACAAAACCCCCCCTCAAATTACAATGCATAAAATAAAAAATGAGAAGGAACAAAAAATAAGTTGCTAAGCAACCATGTCCTTCACTCCAAGAAGACCTTGCAACTGTGCAAGTTTGTGCTCTTTGAAGATTTTGTTGAAGATGTAGATGTCTGCATGGATCTGATGAAGTATATGAATCATTGATATTTCCAAACATCTCCACTTTATCTTCTTGTAATGAATAATATCCAAATAAATTTTGGATGATATTTTGAAAACCGTACGACCGTTTTCAGAAAAATGCTGAAATTTTGTTGATTTTAAAATGATCATAACTTCACTTTCCAGATTCTGTTTCAGATGATTTTTTTTTTGAAATTGGATACTTTCCCGAGAGGAATTCAAATATCCAATTTGTTTTTGCAATTTTTTCTCAGAAAATATCATAATGGCGTTAGATGTGCGCGACTCCCTTTTTGTCTCCTAAGATGCATGCATGGTGCATGCAACAGTGTTTGCATATGACTCCTGAGATGCATGCCATATATCTTCCACATGAATTTTAGAAAATAAATCTAAAATGGAGTAGACATCATCTTCAATTATTGGAATACTAATTTCTACAAAAACATTTGTAGAAGACTCTTCATAATAAGAGACTTGATCTTCTGATGGCTTCTCTTTTGGCTCTATTTGTTCGACCTCCTGCATGAAATCTTCAAAATATTCTTTATTCTGAAATAGAACCTCCAATATGGTCCATAATTCATTTGGAGTTAATCCTTGTGATTCTTCATATACTTGATGGAAAAGTTCGGAAGAAACAAACATGCCGATACTTCCTATGGCCATATCTTGTCTATTGAGAAAATCATTTTTCTCATTGATAGAATCAGGCTCTACTTCCATTGCCATGGTTATTTGGTACAAGCCTCTACATCTAAGATGAAGCAGAATTTTTGGCTTCCATTCCAAATAGTTATTAGGCGTGAGAAGTATTTCCGACGAATAATCCATCTTTTTGTTGTTTTCAATCTTTTGTACCTGCAAACAATTTTGGTGTAGCTTTTGCTTAGCAGTCCATTGGATCTGATACCATGTAAATGTGTTGAACCTGCACAAAATAGATCTATATAGAAAATACTACACACATTTGTAGAGAGAAATTGAGAAAGAAGAAGCAAGATAGAAAGAATGGAAGAATTCTCATTAACCGTATTCCACACTCAAAGAGTGAATAATTTACAATATATATAGGATAAATGAGTAAATAATGAGCCATAGTGGTGGTCTAAATTGATCTGGACAACACCAATAGTTACAAGAGTAAACTGTCACCTAGTCTAGTCTCTCAGGTAGTTACGGGAGTGAACTGCCACCTAGCTGAGTTAACTAGTCAACTAG
>JASDQU010688152.1:71766-83807 GCA_032191745.1 Picea mariana
ATATTTCAAATCCAAGATAATAATGAAGTGTCCCTAAATCAGTCATTTTGAACCTTGCTTTAAGTTCTTCCTTAACCTGTTTGATGTGAGCTTCATTATTTCATGTTATGATTAATTCATCAACAAAGAGTACAAGTATCACCATGTGATTATATTGCATTCAAAAATACAATGTGTCATCTTATTCACTTCGTTGAAAACCCACCTTTCGTAGGTACTCATCAAATTTTGCATACCAAGCTCCATGAGCTTGTTTCAAACCATATAAAGCCTTCGCAAGTTTGAAAACTTTATGTTCTTGTCCTTTAGCTTCAAAACCTTATGGTTGGGTCATGAAAATATCTTCCTTTAGATCTCCACTCAGGAAGGCACTTTTGACATCCATTTGATGTAATTTCCAACCATTATGTGCAGCGAAATTGATAACCATTTTGATAGTATTCCATTTAGTTGTGGGTGTTGTTATCACTATAACAAATTATGTGAGAAATCCAGTTTCCAAGACTCAACGAGGTGCCAAAATAATGTGGAAGCGTTACAAACTGGAAGACAGGGCCAAATATAGCGGGAGAAGGATAAAGCTAGAGACAATGCAGAGTTTATGGGACCCAACGGGTCACAGATTGCAGGCACCACAGATCAATGGTCAGGGATCATTTCGGGAAGAGAACTAGTGTGGAGGCTAATTCTTGAAAGAGGGATGAAAATAAAATCGTGGTTTCGGCTCAGGATTACATGGCGCCACTGGGTGCATTTTGGGGGGGGGGGAATGGGTGAACTTAAAACTATTCCATCACACCCCGAAATCACGTGTTAAGTGTCATTAAGTGTGTCAAATCCAATAGTCACATGTGGAAAGGAAACTTGACGGCTAGTCAAATCATCTCGAGACACTTGTTTAGGTACCATTTTTCTGCGAAACGCCAGGTAAGCATCACCAAATAACCGATTTAAGAATCATAATTGGAAATCGATGGTCAAATGTGATAGGCCATTATCCCTGTAAGGAATTTCATCAGTATTCCATGATTAGTACTTGATGGTGATTGTTACTCAAAACAAAGGTGAAATTACTCTATTTTGGGTAATCGACGGTTTATTTCGAAGCGGGATACCTACAAATCAAATCACTTATTCGATTCATGTGAAGTTGAGGGAAATAGGCTCATGTTCCCTGGAAAAATAGAAGGAGCTGAGGAGAAAGATACAACGGTTTTCAGAAAACCAGGAAATTCGAACAACATGACAAAACCATCAAGTAAGAAGAGGGAGAGGCATGTTGCGTAACTCCTGACAACAAAATTTTGCGCAAAATCTGTGAATGAACCAAGATCGGGCGAAGAAATTAGGTTGAATCCTATTATGAAATATTTGATCATTAATGGATATGCAGATGGAAACTACACACAAGCTGGCAAGAGTAAAAGTAAAAAGAGACGGAAGGAGGAAGTTAAAGTTGGGACAGTTAAAGGCATTGAAGAAGACCAACCTAGTTGGCTTGACACGTTAAAGCAAGAGATTGAAAAGCTAAAATGAAAAATTCATGAAAAGCTAAATCGAGTTCATTTCAGGGAAGCTTGTGATTCTGTAGACAGGTGGCATTTAGGGCAAGGATCTCAAATATTGTGGTTTTATGTTTGTAACGTTCCATAGAAATTAGGATTTCGGTTTTAGTACGTTACTCCCTCTATAACTGATATCTATTTTTGGAATCTTGGAGAAGATGATCCATTTTTGGGTCTCATATGTAATTTATCTATATATACTGTTAAAAAGATAAATGAATGGTTCAAGTGGCTGGAGAAGGGCCTGCCCTCGTAGTAGGGAAACTTTGTGATTTCTTATTCATTTTAATATAAGCAGAGAAGATTTTCTTAGATACCGAGATTCATCATGGTGTTGATGTTCAATATGTTTTCTTGTATTTCATATTCATGAATGTGTTTTTCTGCTAAGCGATAATCTTTAAGAAAAATAAAGAATTCACCTGGATGGTTCTCTTTCTCATATTGATTAAAGGAAAAAGTTCATATCTGAGTATCGATTGCGAAATGTATTCAGACACATAAAGGTTGTACATCATTCACCTGGCGTCTCCATTTTCAAGAATCTAGAATTCAAAATGTTCATGGCAACTCCACTACCCAAAGACTCAGTAGCCTGAAGATTTTATTGAAAAATCCACTCAAGCTTCAACTACAATTTAGAGACTCCACTGGAAGGTAAGATCCCTTGACAGAGGTATGGAAGGACATCATGGGAGAAAACAAGTATCTAAAGTTGAGTTTTTTCCAAGACATAATATTTTTTGTTATTAATTACCTTTTTTCCTTTCCTGAACATGCTAAGAAAGTTTTTTTTTATCTACTGCATTCAAATCATGATCATGATAATCTTGAAATTGTATATCCTCCTCTTAAAGTTATACATATATCTCCTCAATTTATCACTGATTTTGATCAAAATCTCCCATCTGAGCCATGTGATAACCATAACCAAGTTGATGAGACTCATGAAACCAAGGTTGATATTTCACCTCTTGTACTTGATCCAACATCCTCTAAGACTCAGCATAGATACATACCCTTAAAATTACCTCACATTCTTCATGATTTTCCTCCAAAGCACTATAAGTACCTACCTGTGTTTCATGGAGAACCTGATGCCATCACAGCTGAAAAACACATGCAAGAGTTTGAGCATTTTATATATTTGTTTGAGATTGACCATGACGATGTTTTTATGAGGGCCTTCTCTCAATCCTTGAAAGGATATACAAAAGAATGGTTTAAATATTTGCATCCAGAGACAATTATCTCATGGGAAGAATTGAAGAGTGTTTGTTCAAATTTTTGGGGCAAGAAGAAATATTTGGATCTACAACTTATAGAATTCTATGCCTTGAAAAGGCGGAGCAATGAAACTATTTCTACATTCAATAGAAGTTTTTCTAGTATTTATCACAATTTCCCCAAAGAAATTCAACCCACTGAAGTTGCTTCCATGCTCCATTATGCAACTGCTCTTCATCCAAATTTGTCTTTCCTCTTGATGGAAAGAAGACCTAAGTGCCTACAACAAATGTTTAATGATTCTCAGGAGATTCAACACAATATCCAAGCATGTGAACATATTCGAAATGAGGGGTTGGATGCTCAAGAACATGAAAGTGAATATGAATAGAAAACAGTTGATTGGAATATTGAGCATAGAGTTGATAATATCATAGGTCCTCTTGAAGTTTTAAATTCTAATGATTTTGCAAAGGATTTTATTCCAATTATTGAAAGAGAGAGAGCTAATGTAGTTTCTAATCCACCCCATGATAAGCATGGAGCTGATTGTTTTATATATCCATTTATAGACAATCAAGAAAATGATTTTGCAAATCAATCTGTTGAAAAGCAGGTTGATGTTCCAAGTTTATTCTTGTTAGATGACATTGCATACGTTGTTGATATGCCTATATATGATGAATATAATGATGATTATGATGTTGAATTCCTAGAACAACCAGTTGCATTTTCTCTATCAAAAAATGTTCCTTTTCAGTAGTATATTGAGAGAAATTAGCTTACATATCACAGTTACAAAGAAGAAAGTTCTGAACCAACTGAAGGAAATACTTTACCTTTATGCTTTCCTTCATTTCAATTATTGAAAGAAAATTCTAAGATCTTCACTGAAGAAAAGGGAGTTGCAGTGATACCAAACCACGATGATTCACTGGAAAAAATTAACAAGGAATTGCATCCATTGGTTGAAAATGAAGCTGAAGATGAGTGTGTTCAACAATCCAAAGAAAGTGGAAAATGTGCATATGAAATTAGTAAAGAAAATGAAGAATATTTTGAATCAGGTGGAAAAACCTTGCCATTGTGCTTTGCTTCTTTCAAATTGCTAAAGCAAAACGTTAATAATGTTTTAGAACAAAAATCCTCCAGGCATGATGTTGAATCTGAAGAAAGCAGTGGACTTGCAAATGAAAAATATCTCCCATTATGTTTTTCTTCCTTTGAATGGCTAAAAGAAAATCATGAGCAGATAGAGAAAGTTGATCAAAGAATTGTTGTCAAAATTCATTTGCCTTCTCCCGAACTTGATGAAGATATTCAACAAGATCCCCAAGAAAACAAAGTGTTTAAAAGTTTTCTTTCTTCCCCTATCAATGATGTGGTTGTTAGAATTCCAATGGGTTTAGACATGGATGAGGGTGCTGAAAATGCTTCTATGGAGATTCCAAGCAGTGATCAAACAAATGACATAGAATTTCAGGAAAGCAACAAAACAGTGTATGTCACAGTTCAATAAGAAATACTGAAAGATAATAAAGAAGCAGTTGTTTTATCTAATTCCTGTGAAGATTATGGTTCTGAAAATGTTCTCAGAATTGAAGAAGTAGAGAAAGATCAAAAAACATTTGTGAAGGAGGCCTTTCCTTTTGTTTTGGTTCATAAAAAAGAAATGTTTTCTCATGTGTTTCATGGCCCCGTGGCATGCTATATGAAGAGTTTTAACAATAAGAATTTATAGCTTATGATGGGTTGTAAGATTAGGAATGAAGATGATGGTCAATCAACGTCAACATTAAATATGGATTGCTTGCTAGGGTTTATTCCAATCAACACTATCTTATAGTTCAGAATATGGCTATTCCCAGTAGTCTCGACTGATTCTTCAAATTCTTGGTAAAAATCAACTAGTTAAACTACATGAAAACAAGAATGCGGTGGAAGGAGCACAACATAATTTTTGTTTTATGCATGTTTTAGGAGATCCATTTGCAGTTTTTTTGGAGGTAGTAAACAATTCCAATGTTTTTAATCTTTTGAGATTTGAATTCATAGATAGATTCTTAAATGAATTATCAGTAAACAGGTTTTGGACCAAGCATGTGCAAAGAAACCAGACAATAGATAAAATTCTTGCATGGTTGCATTGGCATTATGATTTCATTTGATTGGAAGCTCATTTCAGCGGTTATGGTAGGTAGGTACAAATAAGCTTGATGATCAAGCATTTTCAAGTTTAGGACTCCAAATAAAGTGTTCATCTAGATGTTAGAAGTATATTCAGCGTTCAATCTCCAAGTAAGAGCAATATACAAACTTCAGTTTTCAACAGACATTGGTGATAGGTCAAGGTAGAGTACACACCTGTTTTGGGAGAAAATCAATGGATAAGGCACAAGGTCTATGCGTTCTTTTCTACCTCACAGGGAGGATAGCATCCCCATTTAGAGCCCATGTTATCATTATAACAATTTCTGTGAGAAATCCAATTTACAAGACTTAGCAAGGCGCTAAAATAATGTGGAAGCGTGACAAAATGAAAGATAAGGACAAATATAGAGGGAGAAGGCTAAAGCTAGTGACAATGTGAAGTTGATGGGACCCGGTGGGTCATAGATCGCGGGCACCACAGATCAACGGTCAGGAATCATTTTGGGCAGAGAACTAGTGCGGAGGTTAATTCTTGAAAGAGGGCCGAAAAGAAAACCGTGGTTTCATCTCGGGATTACGTGGCTCCACCGTGTGCATTTCGGGCGGAAAAGCGGGTGAACTCAAAACCATTCCATCACACCCAGAAATCATGTGTTAAGTGTCATTAAATGTGTCAAATCCAAGAGTCACATGTGGAAAGTAAACTTGATGGCCAGTCAAATCATCTTGAGACACTTGTTTAGATACCATTCGTTCGTGAAATGCCAGGTAAGTGTCGCCAAATAACCAATTTAAGACTCATCATTTGAATTTTATGGTCGAATGTGATAGGTCGTTATCCTTGTAAGTAATTTCATCAGTAGCCCATGATTAGTACTCAATGGAAACTATTACTCAAAACACAAGTGAAATTACTATATTTTGGGTAATTGACGGTTTATTCTGGAGCGGGATACCTACAAATCGAATCACTTGTTCGATTCATGTGTATTTGAGGGAAATATGTTCGTGTTCCCTGGAAAACCAGAAGGATTTGATGAGAAATATCCGATAGAACCATCAAGTAAGAAAAGAGAGAGGCATGTTGCGCAACTCCTGACAAAATATTTCGCGCAAAATATTTGGATGAACCAATATTACGCAAAGAAATTAGGTTGAATCCTATTATGAAAGATTTGATCATTAATGGATATGCAGATGGACACTACACACAAGATGGCGAGAGAAAAAGGAAAAAGTGACAGAAGGAGGAAGTTAAAGATGGGACAGTTAAAGGTACTGAAGAAGACCAGCCTAGTTGGCTTGACACGTTAAAGGAAGAGATTGAAAAGCTAAAATGAAAAATTCATGACAGGCTAAATCGAGATCATTTCAAGGAATCTTGTGATTTTTTAGATAGGTGGCATTCAGGGTAAGGGTCTCAAATATTTTGTTTTTTTGTTTGTAACGTTCCCTAGAAAGAAGGTGTTCGGTTTTAGTACGTTACTCCCTCTGTAACTGATATCTATTTTTGGAATCTTGGAGAAGATGATCCGTTTTTGGGTCTCATATGTAATTTATCTATATATATTATTGAAAAGATAAATGAATGGTTTGACTAGACAGAGAAGGGCCTGCCCTCATAGTAGGGAAAATTTGTGATTTCTTATGGATTTTAATATAACCAGAGAATGTTTTCTTAGATAGCCGGGATTCATCATGCTGTTGATGTTCAGTATGTTTTCTTATATTTCATATTCATGAATGTGTTTTTCTGCTAAGCGATAATATTTAAGCAAAAGAAATAATTCACGTGGCTGGTGCTCTTTCTCATATTGATTATACTTTTTATGTGTTTATTGGTTCCTGGTTCAGAATTCACCCTGGTTTTGTTCTCTGTTTTCGGTAACCAACCTTTATGTTTCTTCTTCTAAAGTTATACCAAGATATTTGTCCCCAGTTAGACACCTCTTTTCAAAGTGGTTTTTTTCTTCTCTTCCACTGCCATCCCATATTGCTCATTTGTCTAAACATCATACCTATTTTTCCTCTATTCCCTCTGGAATACATAGCTTATAAATCTTCATACGATTTCAAGAATTGACCCCATTGCCCAATGGCCTTGCCCTATATTTTTTTCCTACCACTTTTAAAATTTATCCTATTGTAGAATCTGACCTCTATTTGTGCATTGCCAAATATTTTGAGTATTTCCAATAGCTATATGCCTGAGAGAGCCCTCTCTGGTTGGAAGGGTCAAAATCCAACCTAAAGTTGTTTGAAACAGTTACCTTTGTCATTTGTCTATCAACTGGACAAAATTTACAGAGTGCTAATAGGTGCAAACATTTCTTCATAATCACTTCCTTCATGTTGAGCAAAACATTTAGCAACAAGTCTTGCTTTGTACTTGTCAATTTTACCATTAGGATTGTAATTTACTCGATAAACCCATTTGCAACTGATGGGATTAACATCATGTGTACAATCAACTAAGTTCCAAGTCCCATTTGCAAGTAATTAATGATATTCACTAATGATTGCTTCCTTCCATTCTTTATGTCCAGTTGCTTCAACAAAAGAAGTAGGTTCAATGGAAGCGTTAGCAAAATTAGCTTAAGCTCTTGAAGATCCCCTAGTTTATGTTTTTTTCATTTAATCTGAATGAACATATTTGAGAAGTTTTTCAGCCCACTTTGGCTTCTTATGTTGAGGGGATTGAGGATTTGAATCACCATTATTGTTGAAAAGAGGATTTTCAAAAAATGAGGCTCTTCTTTCATCTGAAGTATCTGAAGTTGGAGAAGATTATTTTGAAGAATCCATATCAGAAGAGTTTTTTTTCATTTCATTATTAGATGAATCAGAAGAAATTTTTGATAAAGAGATGTCTTCTGTAGAAACAAAGTCTTTTTCAAACCAAAATGCTTGCTTTGACTTGTTCAATTTACCTTTACCCTTGGTGTTTTTCTTCTCTAAATGACTACGAAGATGATTAATCTCATCTAAACTGTTACTTTCATTTTCATAAAAAATGGCATCTCTACTGACAATGAATTTTCCATCTAAAAGTAATCTATGCCCTTTCTTTACATCAGAGTATCCAATGAAGATACACTTCATACTTCGGTTTTCTAATTTAGTCCTCTTTTCCTTAGGAACTAAAGAATAACATGTTGAGAAAAAAACCCTAAGATGATTTACCTTGGGTTTAAAACCATACCAAGATTCATAAGGTGTTTTTCCATCTAAAGCTAATGTAGGTGATCGATTTCTGAGATAACCTACAGTATGGACTGCTTCAGCCCAATATTTTGTGCTCAACCCTTTAAACTATAGCATAGATCTTTCCATTCCCATGAGAGTTGTGTTCATCCTTTCAGTAACTCCATTCTACTGTGGATTATAGTAATTTGTCATTTTCCTCTTAATTCCATTGTTTCGAAAATAATCATTGAATTCAATTGAAGTGAATTCACCTCCATTATCAGTTCTCAAAGAAGCAATCTTTTCTCGAGTTTCATTTTCAACCATGTGTTGAAAATTTACAAAATTTTCAAAAGATTTAGACTTTGCCTTTAAAAAGTACACCCATGTCATTTGAGTGTGCTCATCAATGAAAAACATAAAGTATCGACATCCACCGAAAGAAGATTCCATTGGACCACATATATCGCTGTGAATCAACTCCAAATACTTTGTTGCTCGCCATGAGTTGGTTGGAAAAGATTCTCTCTTTTGCTTGCCTAAAATACAATATTCACACTTGGAATTTAATTTCTTGAAAGTTGGAAAACACTTTACCAAATCTTGGGACTTAAGTTTCATGAGACTATCAAAGTTTAAGTGACCAAATCGAAAATTCCATAATCTGAATGAAGACATCTTAGAATTCACTATTATTGCAACCTCTTGCTTTCTTTGGATGACTTTCCCATTCATTCTTAGTAACTTCCCATCTTCATATCCAGTCATTATTGTTTTCAAGTTATCCTTCTCTAACTTAATCTTCACCAAACCATCTTGCATGACAATTTTATGTCCAACTTGGCTGATTGTGACTAAGGATAACATAATTTTCTTAAAAAGATGGTACATACCAAACATTTGAAATCCGTTTTTCACCAATTCCAGGGAGAAAAACTTTCATTGAACCTTTTCATTGAGGTATATGAGTTGTATCATCAACTAAATAAATGGGATTTAGTTGAACATATTTATAATTCCAAAAATAGTCTCCGTGATAAGTCATATGCCGAGTAGCTCCTATGTCTAATATCCAATCATTTTCAAATGAATCTACATGTTGAACTGCTGAAAAAAAATATTCATATTAATCATCTTGGTAATCTTGATCTTTTGCATATTGAGCTGATTGTTGAGAATTTGAATTAAACTTTGTCAATTGATCATTGCTTGTAAGACAATTTGATGCATAATGACCCATCTTTAAACATCTTTTACATCTTACTTGACTGAAAATTCTGCCTCTCCCTGATTGTGCATTATTATTGGGAGGATTACTTTGAAAATTTTGTTGATTAAAATTGCTACGACCTCTACCTTGACCACGACCTCTTCCATGACCTCTATTAGAAGACTGATTGTGAAAATTTACAAAATTTGATTTTCCTCTTCCTTTAGAACTTTCAACTTTAGTGAAAAGAAGATATTCTCCTAATTGTTTTTGTTTTCCAAAATACTTACTATGTTGAGCCAGTAATTCACGAAGTGAATCAAAAGTTACATTTGATAACTTATCAGTTACTTGCAAAGTCTCAAGAAAATGCTTATAAGATGGAGGCAAGCCATTTGTTACAATGGAGACTAGAAAACTATTTTCAAATTTAGGAAAACCGCCTTTGATGATTTCATGATGAATGTTCTTAATCCTTGAAATGTATTCTAATACATCACCATTGTATTCTAATCTTTGTTTAAGAAATTTCACTTGTAGATCAACTCTATGAGATGCAGTAGGAGTATCAAAATCTTCTTTAACAGATTCCAAGCAGACCATGGATCTTTGGAATTCTCAATATGAACGAGCATGTGTTCAGTTACAGGAGAATGTAGCAAAGCAAGTTATTTTTCATCTTTCAAATTCCATTTTTCTAAAGAAGTAGCATCCGTTGGCTTAGTTGGAGCAGTATCACCATCATAGATATCACACCATAATTCATTATAGATCAAAGTGTTCTGCATGTGTCGACTCCAAGATTTGTAATTCTTGGGTCCATCTAACTTATCTGATTATGTGAATAGATTTATTAGTTTAGACATGATTTTTGTTGCAATATTTGCAAGTGAATAATCCACAAAACTCCAAAAGAGAGACACAAGAAGCCAGAAAGAAAGAGTACACAATCCACACAAAAATATTACTTTTAAGGGCTTGGCCTTGACCCTTTAAAAGTCTCATTGGAAATGGAGTTTGAGAGAGTATTTTACTAGACTCTTCTCAACTTTTGAGAATTCAAGACTACAATCAAATATTTAAAAGTTTCACCCTTTTTACAAGATAGATATCCTTTTACAAGTAATAAAATGTGCCCCCCCTTGAACTAAAGTCATCAATGACTTAAAATATTACAAATCAAATGTCTAAAAATAAAAAATAAAAAAACTCTTTAATCCGGACTTGAATTAGGTCCTCAATCCAGACCTCAATCCAGACCTCAATACGATCCTCAATCCGGTCCTCAATTCAGACCTTAATCCGGACCTCAATTTGAACAAAGATTTTATGCAACGATTTTGATAATTTAATATCAGTTAAAGAACTATCCACCAAAATAATGTTGAAGGGGATTCAAAAATGGGGACACACAACAATCATATGACACGCATAAGAGGAATTAGTTGATGAAATCACACTAGTCTGTTTCACGCAGAAGAGAAATAACTTCTACGTAGGGTCTATGATTGCTCGATCCAATGACTGTTCGATCCAATGACTATTCGATCCAATAATTGTGTTGATCCCAATAGCCACACTAGAGTTTGATCAATCCTTTTTCAGAGACAGACAGATCTAATGTGCAACAAATTTATCAAGTGGAGCACAGATCGGTGCAGGATCTCATCAGAGAATGTCAATCGATGGTTTCTTTTTCACCGATCTGAGGGTTTCTTTTTGCTTCTTGAAGGCCAAGTTACCAGATCCGATTCACACAAATTCGTAGGTGGATGTGCTGGGCAGGTGAAACACTTAATAAATGAGCATTGGGTAGGTGCAACACTGGGTGGATCTGTAAAATTGGGTATATCTGAAATCACAGTTTGAAGGCAACGAATTACTTTGTCATTTTTGTTGTTTCTTGCAGGAAGACATGCGTCTCAAGATTTCCAGAGGGATTTCTTCTCCAGAGGTACTAGATCTGATCCAGAGATTCAATATGATGACCTTCTACTAAATTTAGATGTGATTCACAATATGGTCCTTGATATGATCTTTGAAACAGACCTTGATACAAACCTTGATATGGATCTTGATACAGACCTTGATACAATCCTCAATATAGACCAGATCTGAGAAGATATAAAAATATAGAATCTACAACTCTGAATTTAAATTGCCATATTTATAAAATGATCTGATGCAATGTTTACAAATGAACCATTTTTAATAAAATATCAATGGATCTATGATATCTAAAGAAAAAATGCAAGTATACACTTTTATCTCCCCTGATCTCTTAGATTTACAGGAAAGAAAGTTGTAATTAATCAAATCTACAAACTTGAAATTTGCAGATCTACAAGTTTACAACTCAAAAAGATGAATCAATTAATGAAAAAATTAATAGATGCAATCACAATAACAATTTTACTTATTTTAAAACAACAACAAATTACCTCAGTATTGTTTCCCTTGAGTTTGAAGAGATCTATGTTGATGTTAAGAAGTCTTCCTTGCTTCCTCTATCCATCAACAATTCTCTTCCATCACAATTTTCACCATGGATTTGATACCATGTTGACAAAGTGTTCTCAGACACATAATTTTATTAATAAGGAAAAAGTGATTACAATCTGAAGTGAGAATTCATAATCTACTCCTTAACATCACTTGAAGAAGGAGCTAGTTTATATAGCTCAACTCTAAAATAAAACTAG
>JASDQU010688152.1:83827-93941 GCA_032191745.1 Picea mariana
GACCTGAAAATAACATACCTTAGAACACATCACCAAAAGACTTCATCCTCCCTTGAAATCCGGCCTTCTTTTACTTCTCCTTTCCTCTGAAATTCGACTTGTATCAAATGAATGTATAATGATATTTATTTATACCATTTATGTACTTCCTTTTAACATTAGGGTCGACCTGACACTTTCTTATTTTGTAATGGTTTTCTTTAATTATTTTCAGGGCCTACATGTACTTCCTTTTTCAATTCACTTTGTCATCTTCAAAAATTCATTTCTCCTCAACCATGAGGATCCATGTGACGTGCCACATACCACCGGAAACAACATGATGTATACTATCCATTCATGGGTGTTGTATATGCATGTGCATTTTCCTTCATGTCCAAATACCTTTACTAATATTGCGGTCCAAAACCCATGACTAGGGTTGACATCAATGACAACAATCAATCTTCCAACACAAAGAAACCAGACAGTAGATAAAATGCTTGCATTGTTGCATTGGCATTATGAATTCATTTGATTGGAAGCTCATTTCAGCGGTTAGGATAGGTAGGTGTGAATAATCTTGATGATCAAGCATTTTCACGTTTAGGTCTCCAAATAAAGTGTTCAACTAGATGTTAGCAGTATATCCAGCATTCAATCTCCAAGTAAAAGCAGTATACAGACTTCGGTTTTCAACAGACATTGGTGATAGGTCAAGGCAGAGTACACACCTGTTTTGGGAGAAAATCAATGGATAAGGCACAAGGTCTACGCGTTCTTTTCTACCTCACAAGGAGGATAACATCCCCATTTAGAGCCCATGTTATCATTATAACAATTTCTGTGAGAAATCTAGTTTACAAGACTTAGCGAGGCGCTAAACTAATGTGGAAGCGTGACAAACTGAAAGACAGGGACAAATATAGTGGGAGAAGGCTAAATCTAGTGACAATGTGAAGTTGATGGGACTCGGTGGGTCACAGATCACGGGTGCCACAGATCAATGGTCAGGGATCATTTCGGGCAGAGAACTAGTGCGTAGGTTAATTATTGAAAGCGGGCCGAAAAGAAAACCGTGGTTTCGTCTCGGGATTACATGGCTCCACTGGGTGCATTTCGGGTGGAAAAGCAAGTGAACTCAAAACCATTCCATCACACTCGGAAATCATGTGTTAAGTGTCATTAAATGTGTCAAATCCAAGAGTCACATGTGGAAAGTAAACTTGACGGCCAATCAAATCATCTTGAGACACTTGTTTAGATACCATTCGTCCGAGAAATGGCAGGTCAGTGCCGCTAAATAACTGATTTAAGACTCATCATTTTCATTTGATGGTTGAACATGATAGGTCGTTATCCCTATAAGGAATTTCATTAGTATCCCATGATTAGTACTCAATGGAAACTGTTACTCAAAACACAGGTGAAATTACTCTATTTTGGGTAATTGATGGTTTATTCTGGAGTGGGATACCTGCAAATCGAATCACTTGTTCGATTCATGTGTATTTGATGGAAATATGCTCATGTTCCTTGGAAAACCAGAAGGATTTGAGGAGAAATATCCGACAGAACCATCAAGTAAGAAGAGAGAGATGCATGCTGCATAACTCCTGACAAAATATTTCATGCAAAATATTTGGATGAACCAAGATTACGCGAAGAAATCAAGTTGAATCCTATTATGAAAGATTTGATCATTAATGGATATGCAGATGGACACTACACGCAAGATGACGAGAGAAAAAGGAAAAAGTGACAGAAGGAGGAAGTTAAAGGTGGGACAGTTAAAGGTACTGAAGAAGACCAGGCTAGTTGGCTTGACACGTTAAAGGAAGAGATTGAAAAGATAAAATAAAAAATTCATGACAAGCTAAATCAAGTTCATTTCAGGGAATCTTGTGATTTTTTAGATAGGTGGCATTCGGGGTAAGGGTCTCAAATATTTTGGTTTTTTGTTTGTAATGTTCCCTAGAAAGTAGCAGTTTGGTTTTAGTACGTTAATCCCTCTGTAACCAATATCTATTTTTGGAATCTTGGAGAAGATGATCCATTTTTGGGTCTCATATGTAATTTATCTATATATATTGTTGAAAAGATAAATGAATGGTTCGACTAGACAGAGAAGGGCCTGCCCTCATAGCAGGGAAAATTTGTGATTTCTTATGGATTTTAATATAACCAAATAATGTTTTCTTAGATAGCCGAGATTCATCATGGTGTTGATGTTCAATATGTTTTCTTATATTTCATATTCATGAATGTGTTTTTTTGATAAGAGATAATATTTAAGCAAAAGAAATAATTCACATGGCTGGTGCTCTGTCTCATATTGATTATAATTTTTATGTGTTTATTGGTTCCTGGTTCAGAATTCACCCTGGTTTGGTTCTCTGTTTTCGGTAACCAGCCTTTATGTTTCTTCTTCTAAAGTTATACCAAGATATTTGTCCCCAGTTAGACACCTCTTTTCAAAGTGGTTTTTTTCTTCTCTTCCACTGCCATCCCATATTGCTCATTTGTCTAAACATCATACCTATTTTTCCTCTATTCCCTCTGGAATACATAGCTTATAAATCTTCATACGATTTCAGGAATTGACCCCATTGCCCAATGGCCCTACCCTATAGTTTTGTTCTACCACTTTTAAAATTTATCCTATTGCAGAATCTGACCTCTATGTGTGCATTGCCAAATATTTTGAGTATTTTCAATAGCTATATGCCTGAGAGAGCCCTCTCTGGTTGGAAGGGTCAGAATCCAACCTAAATTTGTTTGAAACAGTTACCTCTATCATTTGTCTATCAACCAGACAAAATTTATAGAGTGGTAATAGGTGCAAACATTTCTTCATAATCACTTCCTTCGTGTTGAGCAAAACCTTTAGCAAAAAGTCTTGCTTTATACTTGTAAATTTTACCATTAGGATTTTAATTTACTTGATAAACCCATTTACAACTGATGGGATTAACATCATGTGGACAATCAACTAAGTTCCAAGTCCCATTTGCAAGTACTGAATCAGATTCACTAATGATTGTTTCCTTCCATTCTTTATGTCCAGTTGCTTCAACAAAAGAAGCAGGTTCAGTGGAATCATTAGAAAAATTAGCTTATGCTCTTGAGGATCCCCTAGTTTATGTTTTTTTCATTTAATTTGAATGAACATCTTTGAGAAGTTGTTCATCCAACTTTGACTTCTTATGTTGAGGGGATTGAGGATTTGAATCACCATTATTGTTGAAAAGAGGATTTTCAAAAAATGAGGCTCTTCTTTCATCTGAAGTATCTAAAGTTGGAGAAGATTCTTTTGAAGATTTTGTATCAAAAGAGTCTTTTTTCGTTTCATTATTAGATGAATCAGAAGAGAATTTTGATAAAGAGATGTCGTCTGTAGAAACAAAGTCTTTTTCAAACCAAAATGCTTGCTTTGACTTGTTCAATTTACCTTTACCCTTAGTGTTTTTCTTCTCTAAATGACTAAGGAGATGATTAATCTCATCTAAACTATTACTTTCATTTTCATAAAAAATGACATCTCTAATGACAATGGATTTTCCATCTAAAAGTAATCTATACCCTTTCTTTACATCAGAGTATCCAATGAAGATACACTTCATACTTCAGTTTTCTAATTTAGTCCTATTTTTTTTAGGAACTAAAGCATAACATGTTGAGAAAAAAAACCTAAGATGATTTACCTTGGGTTTAAAACCATACCAAGATTCAGAAGGTGTTTTTCCATCTAAAGCTAATGTAGGTGATCGATTTTTGAGATAAACTACAGTATGGACTGCTTCAGCCCAATATTTTGTGCTCAACCCTTTAAACTGTATCATAGATCTTTCCATTCCCATAAGAGTTATGTTCATCCTTTCAATAACTCCATTCTGCTGTGGAGTATAGTAATTTGTCATTTGCCTCTTAATTCCATGGTTTCGACAATAATCATTGAATTCAGTTGAAGTGAATTCACCTCCATTATCAGTTCTCAAAGAAGAAATCTTTTCTCTAGTTTCATTTTCAACCATGTGTTGAAAATTTACAAAATTTTCAAAAGATTCAGACTTTGCCTTTAAGAAGTACACCCATGTCATTCTAGTGTGCTCATCAATGAAAAACATAAAGTATCAACATCCACCGAATAAAGATTCCATTGGACCACATATATCACTGTGAATCAACTCCAAATACTTTGTTGCTTGCCATGAGCTGGTTGGAAAAGATTCTCTCTTTTGCTTGCCTAAAATACAAGATTCACACTTGGAATTTAATTTCTTGAAAGTTGGAAAACCCTTTACCAAATCTTGGGACTTAAGTTTCATGAGACTATCAAAGTTTAAGTGACCAAATCGAAAATTCCATAATCTGAATGAAGACATCTTAGAATTCACTACTATTGCAACCTCTTTCTTTCTTTGGATGACTTTCCCATTCATTCTTAGTAACTTCCCATGTTCATATCCAGTCATTATTGTTTTCAAGTTATCATTCTCTGACTTAATATTCACCAAACCATCTTGCGTGACAATTTTATGTCCAACTTGTCTGATTGTGACTAAGAATAACAAAATTTTCTTAAAAGATGGTACATACCAAACATTTGAAATCCATTTTTCACCAATTCCAGGCAGAAAAACTTTCACTCAACCTTTTCCTTGAGGTATATGAGTTGTATCATCATCTAAATAAATGGGATTTAGTTGAACATATTTATAATTCCAAAAATAGTCTCCGCGATAAGTCATATGTCGAGTAGCTCCTATGTCTAATATCCAATCATTTTCGAATGAATCTACATGATGAATTGTTGAAAAACAATATTCATATTAATCATCCTGGTAATCTTGATCTTCTGCATATTTAGCTGATTGTTGAGAATTTGAACTAAACTTTGTCAATTGATCATTGTTTGTAAGACAATTTGATTCATAATGACCCATATTTAAACATCTTTTACATCTTACTTGACTGAAATTTCTGCCTCTTCCTGATTGTGCATTATTATTGGGAGGATTACTTTGAAAATTTTGTTGATTAAAATTGATACGACCTCTACCTTGATCACAACCTCTTCCATGACCTCTATTAGAAGACTGATTGTGAAAATTTACAAAATTTGATTTTTCTCTTCCTTTAGAACTTTCAGCTTAAGTGAAAAGAAGATATTCTCCTGATTGTTTTTGTTTTCCAAAATACTTACTATGTTGAGACAGTAATTCACTAAGTGAATCAAAAGTTACTGTTGATAGCTTATCAATTATTTGCAAAGTCTCAAGAAAATGATTATAAGATGGAGGCAAGCCATTTATTACAATGGAGACTAGAAAACTATTTTCAAGTTTAGGAAAACCGCCTTTGATGATTTCTTGATGAATGTTCTTAATCCTTGAAATGTATTCTAATACATCACCATTGTATTATAATATTTGTTTAATCAATTTCACTTGTAGATCAACTCTATGAGATGTAGTAGGAGTATCAAAATCTTCTTTAACAGATTCCAAGCAAACCATGGATCTTTGGAATTCTCAATATGAACAAACATGTGTTCAGTTATAGGAGAATGTAGCAAAGCAAGTTATTTTTCATCTTTCAAATTCCTTTTTTCTAAAGATGTAGCATTCGTTGGCTTAGTTGGAGAAGTATCACCATCACAGATATCACACCATAATTCATTATAGATCAAAGTGTCCTGCATGTGTCGACTCTAAGATTTGTAATTCTTGGGTCCATCTAACTTATCTGATTCTTTGAATAGATTGATTAATTTAGACATGATTTTTGTTGCAATATTTGCAAGTGAATAATCCACAAAACTCCAAAAGAGAGACACAAGAATCCAAAAAGAAAAAGTACACAATCCACACAAAAATATTTCTTTTAAGGGCTTGGCCTTGACCCTTTAAAAGTCTCATTGGAAATGGAGTTTGAGAGAATATTTTACTAGACTATTCTCAAATTTTGAGCGTTCAAGACTACAATCAAATATTTCAAAGTTTCACCCTTTTTACAAGATAGATATCCTTTTACAAGTAATAAAATGTGCCCCCCCTTGAACTAAAGTCATCAATGACTTAAAATATTACAACTCAAATGTCTAAAAATAAAAAAACTCTTTAATACGGACTTCAATCAGGTCCTCAATCCGAACCTCAATATGGTCCTCAATCTGGTCCTCAATTCAGACCTTAATCCAGACCTCAATTCGGACCTCAATTTGAACAAAGATTTGATGCAACGATTTTGATAATTTAATATCAGTTAAAGAACTATCCACCAAAATAGAATTAAAGGGGATTCAAAAACGAGGACACGCAAAAATCATATGACACGCATAAGAGGAATTAGTTGATGAAATCACACTAGTATATTTTGTGCAGAAGAGAAATAGCTTCCACGTAGGGTCTATGATCGCTCAATCCAATGAATGTTCGATCCAGTGACTGTTTGATCCAATAATTGTGTTGATCCCAATAGCCACACCAGAGTTTTCTCAATCCCTTTTCAGAGACAGACAGATCTAATGTGCAACAAATTTATCAAGTGGAGCACAGATCGGTGCAAGATCTCATCAGAGAATGTCAATCAGTGGTTTCTTTTTCACCGATCTTAGGGTTTCTTTTTTCTTCTTGAAGGCCAAGTTACCAGATCCTATTCACACAAATTCGTAAGTGGATGTGTTGGGCAAGTGAAACACTTAATAAATGAGCATTGGGTAGGTGCAACACTGGGTGGATCTGTAAAATTGGGTATATCTGAAATCACAGTTTGAAGGAAATGAATTACTTTGTTGTTTTTGTTGTTTCTTGCAGGAAGAGATGTGTCTCAAGATTTCCAGAGGGATTTCTTTTCCATAGGTACCAGATCTGATCCAGAGATTCAATCTTATGACCTTCTACTAAATTCAGATGTGATTCACAATCTGGTCCTTGATACGGTCCTTGAAACATACCTTGATACAAAACTTGATATGGATCTTGATACATACCTTGATACAATCCTCAATATAGACCAGATATGAAAATCTATAAAAATATAGAATCTACAGCTCTGAATTTAAATTGCCAGATTTATAAAATGATTTGATGCATTGTTTACAAATGATCCATTTTTAATAAAATAGCAATGGATCTATGAGATATAAAGAAAAAATGCAAGTATACACTTTTATCTCCCCTGATCTCTTAGATTTACAGGAAAGAAAGTTGTAATTAATCAAATCTACAAACTTGAAATTTGCATATCTACAAGTTTACAACTCAAAAAGATGAATCAGTTAATGAAAAAATTAATAGATGCAATCACAATAACAATTTTCCTTATTTTAAAACAACAACAAATTACCTCAGTATTGTTGCCCTTGAGTTTGAAGAGATCTGTGTTGATGTTAAGAAGTCTTCCTTGCTTCCTCTATCCATCAACAATTCTCTTCCATCACAATTTTCACCATGGCTCTGATACCATGTTGACAAAGTGTCATCAGACACGTAATTTTATTAATAAGGAAAAAGTGATTACAATCTGAAGTGAGAATTCATAATCTACTCCTTAACATCACTTGAAGAAGGAGCTAGTTTATATAGCTCAACTCTAAAATAAAACTAGGAGAACAACCAATCACATAATAACATGAGTATGATAGGTGTCCTTTACATAGAAGCTAGGTGTCCTTATCCTAAAAAACTAGAATAAATTAATTTCTAAAGACATTTATACTAGAAAATAATTAGACTATAGAACTTTTAGGATTAGGAGGCTAACAACTTGTTCACAGTGGTTTGTGTGGTCCACTTTCGTCTCCTTCTTTTTCTGGGTGAAAGTATTTATTAAATTTCATTGATGGATTTTCCAGACGTACTTGGGTTTACTTCTTAAAACTTAAGAGAAAAGTTTTTGACAAATTTTTGGCCCACAAGGCCCTTGTAGAAAAACAATCTGGACATCAAATTCAAAAGTTAAGAACAAATAATGGAGGCAAATATGTGAACAATAATTTTACAATTTACTGCACTTGCAAGGCATCCAAATGCAACACACTGTTCCATATACACCACAACAAAATGGTGTTGTTGAGAGAAAGAACCGCACATTAAAATAAATGGCTAATTGTATGATCCTATCTAAGGGATTAAGTCTAAAGCATTGTGCAGAAGCAATCAACTGTGAAAACTACATAGTAAATCACACCCCCAGAAAATATCTTACAAATATAACAATGAAATAATATTGGACTAAAATTAAACCAGATGTAAGTCATTTCCGTGTATTTGGGAGTATAGCATGGGCTCACATTCCTAATGAGAAAAGGAAAGCATTGCAGCCTAAAAGTGAGAAGTGTATATTTGTTGGTTATTCTGAAGATGTCAAAGGTTATATACTTCTTCAACCACATTGTAATGAAATTATTATTAGAAGAGATGTTAAATTTGATGAAAATCTCTTGGCCTGCGAGCCTAATTCAACAATTGTTTCTTCTTCGGCCTACGATCCATCGTCGATGTTTGTGCCTTCTTATATTCCTATTCTAGTTTCTTCTTCAGATGATGACAGTGAGGATGAAAATCGACCTCCGCTTGCTCACCTTCCTCCAGATGAGTCCTTTGAACCTGAACTAGCACCAGTTCCACTGCTACCTATATGGGTTCGCTCAACACGAGAAGCAGTTGGTGGTCTTGTCAGTGATCCTTCAGATCAGCATGAAACACGTTCACAGTTCCAACAAGCCTCTTCTCTTTTGGATCAATTTTCAGAGACTCATGATCTAGAGACATTTGCAAAAGCTTCAGCTCATCCATATTGGGATACAACAATGAATGAAGAGTATCGTTCTTTAATGGAAAACAATGCTTTGGATCTTGTACCTCTTCCAAAAGGAAGAAAACTTGTCATATGTAAATGGGTCTACAGAACTAGGTATGCATCAGATGGAAGTGTTGAAAGACACAATGCTCAATTAGTTGCCAAAGGATTTTCCTAAGTTAAAGGAATTGACTATAATGAAACCTTTTCCCATGTAGCCAAAATGAATTCCATCCGCCTTGTTCTTTCCCTTGCTACCTCACATAAATGGGAGGTCCATCAGATTAATGTTAAATCCGACTTCTTGCACAAAGATTTACAAGAAGAAATATACATGGAACAACCTCCTAGCTATTTCCAAAATAAATCTAGCCTTGTTTGTCTCCTCATGAAATATCTTTATGGACTTAAGCAATCTCTGCGAGCTTGGTATGCAAAAATTGACAACTTTTTTATTGACACCGGATTCTCTAGATGCCATTATGATCCTAATGTCTATACCAAGAAAGTAGGAAGCCATGTCATAATCCTTTTCCTTTATGTTGATGACCTTATCCTTACTGGTAGTGACTCAACACTTTTAAACCATGCGAAAACCATCCTTAAGAAGAAATTTGAAATGACAGACTTAGGATTTTTGCACTATTTCCTTGGCCTCCAAGTTTTGGAAACCAATGAAGGAATTTTTCTTTCCCAGTCTAAGTATGTTTTTGACCTTCTTCGTCACTTTCACATGGACGATTGTAAACCAACCCATTCTCCCTTCCAGTCTGGAGTCAAGCTTACTTCCACCTGTACTTATCCTGAAGTTGATGCCACTCTGTACCGTCGGTTAGTTGGTAGCCTATTATACTTGATTCATACTCGTCTTGATCTTTCCTTTGTTGTTGGTATTGTTTCTCGGTATATGAAAAAACCCCATGAAATCCATTAGAAAGCAACTAAAAGGATACTTTGCTATGTTCGTGGTACAGTTCAGTTCGAGATACATTATAGTTCAAGGAGGACTCCTTTATTGGTTGGTTTCACTGATTCATATTGGGCCGACGACCCTGATGATCGAAATTCTACTACATGTTTTGTTTTCAGCCTTGGTTCAAGACCTGTCACTTGGGCCTGTAAGAAACAATAGGCTATTGCACTTTCTTTGGCAAAAGCAGAGTATCAAGTAGCGGTAAATGCAATTCAAGAAGCCTTATGGATTTGACAGATTCTTTCAGAGTTTGGATTCCAACAACAGCATCTGACCAACCTTTGGTGTGACAATCAGAGTGCCATCAAGATTTATAAAGACCCAATTCAACATCAGCACAACAAACACATAGAGATA
>JASDQU010688152.1:103879-121633 GCA_032191745.1 Picea mariana
TTTTTGATAGATTTTTGGCCTACAAGGCCCTTGTAGAAAAGCAATTTGGACATCAAATTCAAAATTTAAGAAAAAATAATGGAGGCAAATATGTGAACAATAATTTTACAAGTTACCACACTACACAAGGCATCCAAATGCAACACACTGTTCCATATACACCACAACAAAATGGTGTTGCTGAGAGAAAGAACCACACATTAAAAGAAATGGATAATTGTATGATCCAATCTAAGGGATTAAGTCTAAAGTATTGTGCGGAAGCAATCAACTGTGAAAACTACATAGTAAATCACACTCCTAGAAAATATATTACAAATATAACACCAAAATAGTCTTGGACTAAAATTAAACCAGATGTAAGTCACTTCTGTGTATTTGGGAGTATAGCATGGGCTCACATTCCTAATGAGAAAAGGAAAGCATTGCATCCTAAAAGTGAGAAGTGTATATTTGTTGGTTATTCTGAAGATGTCAAAGGTTATATACTTCTTCAACCACATTGTAATGAAATTATTATTAGAAGAGATGTTAAATTTGATGAAAATCTCTTGGCCTGCGAGCCTAATTCGACAATTGTTCCTTCTTCTTCCTGTGATCCATCGTCGGCATTTGTGCCTTCTTATATTCCTATTCTGGTTTCTTATTCAGATGATGATAGTGAGGATGAAAATCAACCTCTACTTGCTCACCTTCCTCCAGATGAGTCCTTTGAACTTGAACCAGCACTAGTTCCACCACTACCTATATGGGTTCGCTCAACATGAGAAGCAGTTGGCGGTCTTGTTAGTAATCCTTCAGATCAGCGTCGAACACATTCACAGTTCCAACAAGCCTCTTCTCTTTTGGCTCAAGTTTTAGAGACTCATGATCCAGAGACATTTGCAGAAGCTTGGGCTCATCTAGCTTTGGGAGACAACAATGAATGAAGAGTATTGTTCTTTAATGGAAAACAATACTTTGGATCTTGTACCTCTTCCAAAAGGAAGAAAACTTGTCAGACGTAAATGGGTCTACATAACTAGGTATGCATCAGATGGAAGTGTTGAAAGACACAATGCTCGGTTAGTTTCCAAAGGATTTTCCTAAGTTGAAGGAATTGACTATAATGAAACCTTTTCCCATGTATCCAAAATGAATTCCATCCGCCTTGTTCTTGCCCTTGCTGCCTCACATAAATGGGAGGTCCATCAGATTAATGTTAAATCCTCCTTATTGCATGGAGATTTACAAGAAGAGATATACATGGAACAACCACCTAGCTATTTCCAAAATGAATCTAGCCTTGTTTGTCTCCTCATGAAATCTCTTTATGGCCTTAAGCAATCTCTGCGAGCTTGGTATGCCAAAATTGGCAACTTTCTTATTGACATTGGATTCTCTAGATGCCATTCTGATCCTAATGTCTATACCAAGAAAGTAGGAAGCCATGTCATAATCCTTTTCCTTTATGTTGATGACCTTATCCTTACTGGTAGTGACTCAAAACTTTTAAACCAAGTGAAAACCATCCTTAAGAAGAAATTTGAAATGACAGACTTAGGCTTTTTGCACTATTTCCTTGGTCTCCAAGTTTTGGAAACCAATGAAGGAATTTTTCATTCCCAGTCTAAGTATGTTTTTGACCTTCTTCATCACTTTCACATGGATGATTGTAAACCAACCCCTTCTCCTTTCTAGTCTAGAGTCAAGCTTACTGCCACCTGTACTTATCCTGAAGTTGATGCCACTCTGTACCGTCAGTTAGTTGGTAGCCTATTATACTTGATTCATACTCGTCCTGATCTTTCCTTTGTTGTTGGTATTGTTTCTCAGTATATGAAAACACCCCATGAAATACATTAGAAAGAAACTAAAAGGATACTTTGCTATGTTCGTGGTACAATTCAATTCGAGATACATTATAGTTCAGGGAGGACTCCTTTATTGGTTGGTTTCATTGATTCAGATTGGGCCGGCGACCCTGATGATCGAAATTCTACTACGTGTTATGTTTTCAGCCTTGGTTCAACACATGTAACTTGGGCCTATAAGAAACAACAGGCTATTGCACTTTCTTCAACAAAAGAAGAGTATCAAGTAGCGGTAAATGAAATTCAGGAAGCCTTATGGATTTGACATATTCTTTCAGAGTTTGGATTCCAGAAGCAACATCCGACCAACCTTTGGTGTGACAATCAGAGTGCCATCAAGCTTGCCAAAGACCCAGTTCAACATCAGTGCAAAAAACACATCGAGCTACACATGCACTTCATCAGAAATCTCATTCATGATCAAGTTATTGAAGTGCTCTTTTGTCGTACAAAAGATCAAGTTGCAGACATTTTCACAAAGTCTCTTATAGAAGCGAAGTTTTCCAAACTTCGATCTATGTTAGGAGTTCAGGAAGTTGTCATTAAGGGGGGATAGCTATAATGCCTCCTTCCTTCTCCTATTGTGTCAGTATTTTAAATCCGTCAATCCTATCCTAAGTTGTTCTTAAGGGGGGATGTTAGGATATTTAGACACTTAGGAGTTAGTTAAGATCTACTTGGTCTAATGTGTCGTTAGGTAAAAGTGTGTTTCTTAGTGTGTTTTTTTAGTATGAATTACTATGAAATTGTAGTTAGGAAATCCGACTGTCAAGATATGTTCCCGACATAGAGTGATCTGACATTTCATATTATTCTCAATCTTAATGACCATTGATCTGTGGCTTAACACTCGATTGGTCTATGATATCTATTTAAAGATCATGGAGGGTCATTTTTTGATGATTGATTGTGAGAAAATATCTTGTAAAATCTCTCTGTAATCTTTTTTATTTTTCATTAATAAGATTCTCCAAGTGGCGGCATTGGCTGGGGCCGTGTATGTTTCCCCGTAGGTGTTTTACCATGTCAAAACATCGGTGTGTTGATCTTTGATCTAGTTGTGTGAGAGGTTACTGAAGGTGTTCATCCTGTATTGGAATATCTTTGTTGTCGAACATGAATTAAAGGTCAGGAGGTCATCACATCCCATACAATAAATTCTCCTTTACTTTTTATCCAACATGTCAAAAAATAAAACTAGCTAGAGACTAGAAACAAAAATTAGATTACAGTAACAAGTTAAATAATATTCAATGGAAATTTATCAAAATGAAAATTGGTCATAAAGGATTTATACATTGAATATATCTCAAAGAAGAGAAATAAGCCTTACCCATAAGGATAAATAGTTTTTTACATCCAAATTTATTGAAAACCAAAAATCAAAACTACAATAAACATGCATGCAAAGAAAATAAACTAATTTATTTTATCCTGCTCCTATCCTACACTACACTTGCTAAAAATGAACTACGTGAAATCATAATGCTAATGTATCCATCCATATAACTCCAAACCTACAATCACATGTTCATTACATATAAGCATAAAAAAATTTAGTGACAATAAACTAAAAATATGAAGAATTAAATTATGTAAACCTTTATCCATCATGCAAAAGATGATATTGTTATTATTCCTGGGAAATCTAGATGAGTAAGATCCCTCCAAACTTACCTCAATTCTATCTTAAAATTTACAACGATAATCATAGAATTGATGGAGATAGTTCACGAGAGAGTGGTCAGTCTATGCTCAATCTTCACTTTTTGGCACTCTAGACATCTAGCCATGTAATTAACCTTTTCCTTCTTCATTCACGGAAAAAAATATTGGCTTATTGCAGCTGCAAATATCTTCTGATATCTTGGGTGCCCGACATATTAAACATTATTCATTTCCTTTAGAACTGCATTTTTCCTCTCAATGAAATTCGACACATATACTTTTCCTTTGAACATGATAACTCCATCTTCTTTTAGCTCATAAGAATTAAATTTCTACTGAAAATTACCTTGTTGTAATATCTCTTTTCCTTTTAGATAATGTTGATCTGAATTTGTTGCTCCAATAATTTGATATTTCAGATCAATCATGTACATTCTAATGGCTGCAACATGCACTTCATTGTCTCTCCTACTGATTACATCAACCACTTGATTTTCCTTTCGTTTTATATGCTTAATTTCAAATTCATATTCACTCAGAAATTCCATCCATCTAGTTTGTTTGGCATTTAATGTTGGTTTTCCAAACAAATGCTTCAAACCACGGTAGTCTATACTTAGCTCGAATTTATTACTCCTAAGGTAATTCCTCCACATTTTTAATGCATGTACAATTGTTTCTAACTCTAGATCATGTGTAGCATAATTACTTTCATGCTCTTTTAATTTTCTAGACTCATAGCATACCAAATGATCATTTTAACTAAGAACTCCACCGAGCCCTTCCTTGCATGCATAGATACACACAACAAAGTATTCATCCAAATTTTCAATCTTCAATATTGGCACACTTGTCAATATTTCCTTCAATTATTGAAAGATCTCTTCACACTTGGGTGTTCATTCAAATTTCAATCCCTTTTTCTGCAAAGAAGTGATTGGACTTGCAATATTTGAGAATCCTCTTATGAATCTTCAGTAATAACTGAAAAGAATCATGAATGATTTGAACTCTATAAGATATCTTGGTGTTGGCCATCCTCTAATGGCATCTATCTTTTCAGGATCCACTGTTATCCCATCTACTGAAATGATATGCCCCAAGTAGTGAATCTTCTTTTGGTAAAAGATGCACTTACTTAGCTTAACATACAATTTATTCTCTCTTAAAACTTGCAATACCATTCTTAAATGTTTCTCTTGTTCATATTCTGACTTATATTAGATGAGTATACCATCTAGGAACACAATTACAAACTTATCCAGGTACTCCCTGAACACTCCATTCATCAGGCACAAAAAAACTAGTATGGAATTTGATAGTCCAAATGGCACTACTGTGAATTCATAATGCCCATATCTTGTCCTAAATGTTGTCTTGCTGATGTATTCTTCTTTTATCCTTAATTGATGATAAAACTATCTCAATTCAATCTTGGAAAATATTCTTTCACTTTTCTGTTGATCAAACAAAAAATCAATTATTGGAAAATGATATTTGTTCTTTATGGTTACCTTATTAAGTTATCTAAAATCAATACACAGCCTTAAGGTTCCATCTTTCTTCTTCACAAAAAAAATCAGGGCTCGCAAGGTGACAGACTTGGGCGTATATACCCATTCATTAACGAATCTTCAAATTACATCTATCACTCTTTCAATTGTGGTGTGCCCATTCTGTAAGGTGTCTTGGACACTGGGGAAACTCTTGGCACTAAATCAATAGAGAAATCAATGTCTATGTTTGGTGGAAATCCCGAGATTTCTCTAAAAATATCTTTAAAATCTCTCAAGACCACATGGTCTTCAATTCTTGCCACTTTATCTTTTGCTTCCTCTTTCATATGGGCTACGAAAATCTAGCATTCCTTCCTGAAACTCTTCTTCAACTGTATAGTTGAAATTTCTTTAACAACTACAACTCTTGGAATGCCTTGAATCTTTCCTTGCTTCTCTTATTCATCGAGACATGCGATTGTTTTTTTGTAATAGTCTAGGAAAACATGGTGTTTTTCAAACCAATCCATGCCAATTAAACAATCATGTGAAGCCAATGGTATGATGTTTACATCCACCTTTGTGTTGAGCCCATTCATGTCTATATCACAATCTTCAACCAACTCATTGATCTTTCTCTTAGCTCCTGTGGCTAATTGAACTAACCAAGATTTCTTATGCTTACTTCTTTGTAAGTGAAATATTTCAACAATGTGATCATTTATGTAACTATGGCTAGATCCATAATAATAAAAAAATTCTATGGGATGGTTATCAATTTTACCTTCTACTTCAATCAAGGGGAATTGATATTATTTGTGTGGGTTGTCCAAGGCTGCATAAATCATTGACATGTTTCCTCCCATGTCTTCCATTATTTTAGCCTCTTGAATGTTGTGGAAAATTCTCATTCTTTCCCCTATGTGAGGGAATTATGTATATAAGTGATTTTCCTCACATCCCTAACATTGAAAAAGTTTCTTCCTTGGCCTCTTTCCAAATGAATCTGCACTCTTGTGTTCATTTTGGGCTAACTAACCTTGTTGATTTTCTTGGGTGTTGATCTTGAAAAAAGGTGGCTTAAAACCTTTTTGCCTTTGATCATTTTTCCCTTTCATCTTGTCATTCCAAGCCTTTTGGAACATTGGACTTCCTTTCTCTGCTCATAAATATGCCTTTCTCTCCTTATGGTGTTCCCCAAAGTCTTTGGGTTATCATATTGTATCTTTTCACTATAGAGGGAGGGTAACCCACTTAGAAACCTTTGGATTTTGACTGTCTCATCCTTGAGGAAGTCAACATAGTTCAACAATTTAAAGAACGACTTCTCATATTTCTCCATTTTCATGGTTCCCAACTTGAGTTCAAAGAAATTTTTCATATTCCTTTCATAGTAATGATCGAACAAATATTTCTCTTGGAAGTATCCTTTGAACTGCCTCCATGAGATCCTCTTATCATTAAGGTTCTTGGCTTGCTTAAGTTGATCCTACCACATGGTTTTCTTTCCTTGCAAGTGGTAGGTGGCAATTCTAGCTTCTACCATGAGGGGTAATCATGCAATTGGAAATATTTCTTCATTTCCAATAGCTAGGCCTCAAACTCTTCTCCTTTCCTATTCTCACCATTGAAATTTGGTGGCTTAATATTCCTAAGTTCACATTGCAAGATGCCTGCCTCATGCCTTCTCCTTTTACTCCTAACAGGGGACACGTGTGGGCTTCTCCCTAGCCCTAAACTTGCACGAGTTCTTCTAGTGGATTGCCTTGGAGAATGATGGTGCCTGCTCATGCTTCTTTATTGCCTATCATTTCCATGATCATCCATTTTGCTATGGGATATTGATGTTGACACTTTTCTAGCACTAGCTTCTTGCTTGGTGCCAGAGTCCTTGTTGACTTGTTTATGCAAAGTTTTTAATCTCTGAAGTATTTCTTCCTAAGCCTTCATAATCCTTTCATTCTCAACTCTATATATTTTCACTTCTTTATGCAGTCTTCTCATAGTGACATGATCCAGCCTATCTCTTCTTCCATTTGACTCTGTCTCAACATTCCCCATTTTGACATGCATACCTATGACTTCTTCCTCATTGCTAAAAGATTATTTACCATCTTCCATAAATCCAGTCCCCATATAAGAACCAAAGTTGCTTTCCTATACCTCTAATTCTGCAAGAAATGTGCATGCAATAATTATTATTAGAAACATGCATAGCATAAAAAATTCCATCCATTAGAGTACACATTATTTATTCATCAATTTATGGAGGGAATAATGCACCAAATCAAAATTTTGATTCCTTAGATCCATTTCTCTCTAAAATAGCTTTCCAATGGCTGTACTCATGCCTCAATTTGAGTTCTAAGTGAAACATTACAACATATATATGCTGCAATTTCCACTCTTTTACTGCTACATAAGCTATTTATTAATTTATGAGAAAATTTATTTCCCAATTCAAAATTATGGGTTCATAGATGTCTTCTACTCCTCAATACCTTTCCATCGACTATTTGTTTTCTCAATTTTGAGCTTCGATTTGAAATTTATGGTTTGGAGAAGTTTAGGTTGTTTCACCCAATTTATCTTTGCATGCTACATGTGTCTTATTTCTCTTCTTGCACATTTTCAGGTACCCATAACCAAAATCTGACTTCACTGTTGGATTCTATGGGTCATAATATTTCCATCGACTACTCTTGTGCCCCAAATAGACTTCTGAGCATATAGTTATGCCTTCCATAAGTAAATCTAGTGCCAAAATTGTACCCTTACTATTGTGGTTGTAACTTTCTCATACAAGCTCCATTTTGTGAACTGTTTAACTCATTGGATAAATCTCTCCGAGTTATTTTATTTGAGGTCCAAAGACAAGTGTATCTTGGTATACTCTATTCATGTGGGATTTGATTGGATAAAAACATTGTTTAGGGCCTCAAAAATTCTCCGCAAGTTAATGACCTTGAAAAACCACAAAAAATCGCATAAAATTGATTGTTTTACTACTATAACAACCCTTTAAATATGAACCATTGATCTCAAATCACATGGAATATGAGCCATTGATCCATGCTACATCGGTCATCAACGAGCGATGTTCTTTTTTGGGTGCACACCACAATTTCCCCAATTTTTCGACATGACCATTGGTTATCGACCCATTCTCCCGACAACCAATTTGTACACAACTCTAAATCGATTCATTCAATTGTTGGTTGTCGACGATATTTTTTGGTGAATTGAACTCCTCGTCGATTCAGCTAATTCCCGACCACTGGCCCATCGATGATAGATGATCCCCGATGACTTTTGAAAACACTTCCCCAAATCGCTCGATCTGATTATTGGCCATCCACTACTTTTGTTGGATGACATGGCATGACACATGGGTGATGACATGGCATGACATGTCATATTGAGGTTTCAACTTGGGTGACATGGCATGACACATGGATGATTATGTGGTATGAGACATGGATGCTGACATGGAATAACACATCATCACCCTCCTTACCCCCATCGGCCATTGACCGATTCTCTTGGATGATCCAAACACCTCGCCAAATTATTCGATGCTCGTCCATCGACTCATTGGCCGTCTACAACTTTTTTTGCTTGATTCGAAACACTCCGTCGAATTGGACGATGCTCGACTACCATTCCATCGACCATCGACAATTGAAAATGATTTGTGGGATTTGTCTGACACCGACCGTCGGCCATCAACGGTCAGAGATGTCCTTTGGAAAAACCAAACTCTTTGTCATTTCGGCTGACCTAACCATCAATTGTCGATGATTTATCTTGGTGAACTTCAACACTAATAAAATTTTTGACATTCCTATGATTAATTTGGATCGTCGATATGGTCTATTTCAAAAACCCCCAAAATGAATCTTGGTCGTTGATTTGATCAACCTTTCAAATGGCCAAAACATAACAATTTTTTTAAAATTTATCATAGAAAATCTTGACCATCAATCTTGAGATCAATCATGATCTCCTCCATCGATCCAATAAACTTTGTTCTATGCTTTAGCGACCACCAAAACATGAAATTTGACCATTCCAAGTCGATTTCGACTCTGCAAACTGTATATTTATGCCTCATATAATTTATTTGACTATCCTCAGACATTCCAACTTGATATTTATCCATGAATTTGGGGATTTCACTCCAACTTCTCCATTTTTCTCCAATTTTACACAGACTAAAGTCTGCAACATTGAATTACTCAATTCTTACCTGTTCTTAGCCCATTCAAGCCCATTGTTTGAACTTGATGGATTTGATACCATAATGTAACATCCCCATCCCAACCAAGGGACGTTATGGTGCAAAAAGCTCTTAAAAATAATTTTCTATTAACTATTTTAATTATTTTACAACTAACTAATTTCCTGTAGCTTTCAGCTATGAATTACAACTAGAAATAACTACTGTCTATTACCATTTAATTACATGTATTTACAACAAGATAAATAGACATGAATGCAGCTAATAAACTTCATTATAACAACATATAAATAATTCTCAAATACATAGAGTTCATGCACAACATTTATACACATAAAAATAACACATTAACAAGAAAAAACACTTATCTTTTAAATTTGTTGTGCAACCAACTGCTTGGGACATACATTACATCCAACCATAGACTTGTTGTTCCAAACCTCAACAAAAAATCATCCACGAGCTGAGTCTAGTAATCCAAAAAGGAGGGTGGCCTCTCACAATCCACTCACATCTCATGAAACTCACAATCCACTGATATCTTCCTACAATTGTCCTGATTTTCCACTAGCTCTCTTCCTTGTAACCTGCAAACTCAAGGAATCTATACCTTCATTGATCTCAATCCTTTGGGCATCCCATTAATTTATCATGGTCTCTCTGGCACAAGTAGCCAGGAATCTCTCAGTTGGGAACTCAAGGGAACCTGCTGCTAGGAAAACTACCAACAACTAGGAAAACTACCAACAAACCAACAAGAAAAACTTGTTGTTACAGTGCAACTCGCCTAGGAGTTCACTCTTTAGGCCTGACAACCTGGCTCTTCAGTTATCCAGCTCCAATTCGCTCCAATACACTCCAACATGCTCTATCATTCGCCCTCCATGGTTGCACTAGCTCCAAGCTCTCTTTCTTTCTTTCTACTTTCTCCTCATGCACAAAAACTCAATTGTGTAAAAACTATTGTCCCAACCCATACAAATTTCCTCCCTTTGGCTTGCCTTTCTTGAATCAAACTCTTCCCTAAGTTGATTGTACTCAACCCTCATGTGCCCAATAGCTTTGGGATGTGACCACTCACACCTACCCTCTTACATGTATTCAATGATGGGCTTTGGGAACACTCAATAAAAAATTAGAAGGTTCATATACAAATAACAATTTTAGGAAAAATGGGTGGAATTAATATACATGGGTAATTCCCCCTTGAACCCCTCTTGGCTATTATCCTAGACCCCCCCTCTCTTGGGGATTAATTCAACCCTCATCTCTTGTCCATGTCCCCTTAGCAACTGGTATCACATTTTATTATTAAAACATTGAAATACAATTTGCATATTAGATCGTTTAGCCATAGCCACATATTATATCTACATAAGTACTAATTAAACTGAGGATTATAGTAGAGATTTTACATGAGAAATCGGATAGGACGATAAGCACTACTAAAGTATTAGATTAGTTACATTCACTATTTATTTATCGTATCCCATTTGTTTACATTTCCTTTTCTTATCACATTGAGTCTAAACATCATGGAATCTCCAATGGAGAGGTTATCAAAGTCTATTAAATTAAAATTTGAAACTATTACTTAACAATATTCTTTAAAATGGATAGTCTACCTATGTCACTCTTGAACAACTCCTTTTCAAACAAAAATTCAATGCAAACCATACGATGTTGCATAAAGTAATAAATATCACCTAGTGTGTAGAATATCTGAAGTTGTATGTTTCTCATGCTCATAATGGTTGATTTATGATGCCAACTTCAATCAATAAATTATGGTGGAATGCAACCATACATATTACTACGATGATTCTTTCAACAATTCCTCCATACCCAAGTGGAAACTTTATATAAGGAATTTATATAAGGAAAGAAAGTGTGGGTTGGAAATAGTCACTACAAATAGCAAACCCAATCCTTCTCGCTTTGGCTGGAATGAATCTGAGTAAGCTAAGGTCAATCCTTCTCGCTTTGGTTGGAATGCATCTCAGTAAGCTAAGGTTGGGTCCATGGTCAATATATTTTCCACCATGCTTAAATCCAACTCCCATGGGGAAGCAACGAGCTTTCTCTTAGGTATATTACTAAAGCCATTACGTGTTCAAAACTAGGGTATGCGTAGTTAAGGGTGCATGTGTTTTACTGAAGTTGAAGTTGTTACATGTTCAAAACGAAGACATGCATAATGTCATAATAGTAATGCATACAAGCCAAGCCACCTATAATTTTGGTTCCTTTAATTCTACCATTTATCCAAATTTATAGAGGCCAAGTTTATCCAGTCCAAATATATTGTTAACACCGATTTGGCAGGTATTTTCTACCCTGTAGCCTTGTTCAACTAGAGCTTTGAATTTTATTATTATTTTGACATGCGATGTGTATTACACAATCAAAAAGGGTTTTGACAAGTGCCTTGAACATATGTTCCTTTCAAATGTCTAGCTGCAATAACTTTAGACCTAACACATGTTGCCTTTGTCATATTACTATAGTTTGTATGAAAATTTCTTGTAATAAAGGAGTTAGGGAATAAACAACCATGCTCTTCGATTCCCTTGTTTAAGTATGAGTTTACTTTGAGGTTGTCTTTCATTTTTTATTCAAATGGTATATTACTTCTATCATGGTTTCTTTGTTATATAAAGAGGACGATAATGGTTTTATTTTTGGAGATTAGTGGGTTGCCTTCCTTGTAAGAGTTCTACGATCTTACATTAGATTTAACATATATTGTTGTTGTTTTGTCCATTCTAATTGAGCTAGTAAAGGATGTCTTATTTTATTATGTTAAATTTATAAGAGTTTCTGATCTTACATTGGATTTAAGATACGTTGTTGTTGTTTTTTCCATTTTAATTGAGCTAGTAAAGGATGTTCTATTTTATTATGTTATAGTCATTATTATTATCTCCATTTGAGATTTCATTTAGTTTTAAAGTCAATATTATTCTTCTCTAAGATTTCATTATGTGTTTTTTTTTTATGGTTGATAGAGAAAATTTGTTGTCTTCTCTTGCTAATTCAAATGGATGGATGAGTTGATTCAGGTTTAAGTTCAAGGGGATCATATGTCTCATATCCCTCACACACCATTATTTATATCTTCACATATTGCTTATTCATGATTTTTTAATGATATTTTTATGTATAATTACCCTCATTAGTATTGTTTGCAACACATTGTTTTTGTCTCTGTCTCTTTTATATTCCATTCTTCAATAGTTGTGGTTTTTGTAGTCAATCCTATCTCAATGATAGACTTTTTTTTCTTCTTTATATAATATTAATCTTAATCTTAATGTTATCATGTGTTCTAATCATGTTCCAACCATATTAACCTCTCAAAATCAAACGTCTTCATTTTTCTTATTTGAATTACATGCTTAATTCTTTGACGTTGAACAACCTTCCTATAGTATCCTCTCCCTTCTTTTGCAAGGTCATTTTACTTTGGTTCAAGAGGTGGACAAGTTTAAAACTTTGGCATATGCTATTAGTGTAAATTTTAAAAATTTGGTTTGTCAATAGGATTATTCCCTCTAGTTGATTTGAATGTTGCTTTGGAGGTATATGGTGTCGACTAAATGATGGAATGCCATATATCTCTTTGGATATTGGTTTTTTCCATCATGCAATAGTGAGCAACACTTTTGCATGTCTCTATGTTGTAAATAGTCTCTATAATTGATATATTTTTGGGAAATAGACATGTTTATCTTATGAGATCATGGATTCATATTAAGTAGATATTCCCTATATGGTTGTTCTTAACAAGTCAAAGATTTTGGTAACCTCTTATTGGAGTTGTTGGTGTCGTCGATTTTCTTTACATGAGAATGCGTTATTACCTTGTTGCCTCTTATTCATGTTGTTGGTATCATTGATTTTCATTACATGAAAATTTATTGTTACCTTGTTGCCCCTTATTGATGTTGTTGGTATCATTGATTTTTATTACATGAGAATCTGTTATTTCCCTGTTGTCCCTTTATGGTAAATGGGATAATTATTGTTGTAATATGCTTCAAATTTATCTTTATGATTATGTTTAAAAATGTGTTACTTAATAATAATAATAATAATAATAATATAATTTTAAAGTTAGAGTCTAACTAGACACCAACTTAGTTAGTATATGAGACCCTTTGTTTATGACATATGAGACTCCCTTTTTAAAGTCATTTTACTACTTAGTTTATGGAACTATACATACCTTACCCCTTCGAAATGAAAATAGATGAATTCCAAAAATAAACAAATGTTTTTAACTAATTAACTAATAAACACAAGCTTCATTAAAATTACTACTTCGTAGACAACTTTGGTAATCTTTCTATCTATTGAAAATCTCAAGTAAAACAATTATTCCACAATCTTATTAATACTTTTAACCTGATAGAATTAATAAATTATTCTCATCATCATCTAGATCCATCTTAAACCCATATCTATCAAGTACTAAGAGGGATCAAATTTCTTAAGATTATTTTTTTTAATCATTTGAGATGTAAATCTGATCTTTCTCGGTGTTTAATAGATCTGGGTTTAACATGGATTGTTTATTTTTTTGGATGTTGTCATGTACATGTGTATTTACATAGTTATTTATTTATTATTTGATTTTTTTAATTAGAACATAACATTATGTGACAAAATCAAACTTAAGTGACAATATACATCTCCATATTGGACTCTAAAACACCTTACTACTCGTAGGTGCAATAAAATATGTATTTATATAGTTATTTATTTTTTATTTAGTTTTTTATTGTCATGTAAATGTTACAACATGACTATGTCTTAACATCTTCTCTATATTGAACTGTAAAACACCTTACTACTCTCAACAAAATAAAATGCAAAATATAAATACACTAATAAAATGTAAAATATAAACATACAAATTTAACTCTATATAATATATATAGCACACCTTTATGTTAGTTATACATTTCTTCTTTACTCTTCAATATTTTTCTTTACTACGAGCACTATGCATCATAAACGTATACACTTAACCCCCTTGATAGGGTTATATTAATTAACTAATAAAAATGACTTCAAAATTTATTTATCAATATATTTATAACTATTCCATAACTTCATATCATGTTATTGTCCCATCAAATGAATGTATATATATATTAATTTCCAAAAACTCTCCTATAATCCATCCTTACATTTTGTGTAATTTTATATATACTGAGCTTATAGATAGTCCTATAATTGCAATTGGAGTTGTGTTACATGCCAATATGATATTTTACAAGTCTCACGATGCCTCATGTTGTACAAATCCCTCATGATGATAGGCTATACAATGTTAAATGTGGTTGGAGCCTCATTGTGTATACAAATGTCTCATGATGATAGGCTATACAACAATAAAAGTGGTTGATGCCTCATTATGTGTACAAATTCTTCATGATGATAGGCTATAAAACTGTGAATGTGGCCACTAGACAAACATTACATGATGGTCATAATATGAAGATGAATATGGAATTACATTACATTCCCCCTTAATGAAAACTTCAAAGATACTAAAGAACTGGAAAAGATAGATCCAAACTTTGTTGATGTCAGGATAAGTCATGAAGAGGAACAATGTAGAAAACCATCCATATCTTACAACTAGATCCTTAATAAGGTGCAAGGAGAATACACTTTCTACCATCAAGAACCAATGCAACATGACTATAAACCAAGTCCTTAATAAGGTGTACGGAGAAGACACTTGCTACCATCCAAAACCAATGCAAAAATACCAACAATGACAACATCAATATGTTCATGATGAAGTGTCAAGCAACTCAAGATAGAGAAGTAATATGTAGAACCAATATGTCTCCAAACTCTTCACACACACCACTGAGAAATAGGTGAAGAAAACATAGAGTTAACTTAAAGAAAGAAACTCTAAGAGAAATAAAATGAATCATCAGGACAAGTCCACAATGTGTCAAATAACAATCTCCCCAAGAAGAAGATGAAGTTGAATGTGATCCAACAAGATAAAAGTGTCGACATCAACTGAAGTACTTCAATTCAGAACATGATCTCACAATGATCTCATGTGTTGTTTCAAACAATTATCCAATGCTCTAGGTGCACAACGATCCAAGGGCCAAGGAAACATTGTGGATCTGAGTGTATAGAGGCCACTACAAAAGTAGATCTAAAATCCACGAGTAACAATGCCCTCAAACAATAAGTGAACCAAAGATATGATCCATGAGTACCAGATCTTGGATAAGAAAAGAAAAACCCTCACTATTAATAACGATCGAAAGAAAAATATGTATGCCCACATGAAGGAATCTATACGGTGAACCTGAAGAAGATAAAAATTCGGGCATCAAACGGTAAAGAAGGAGCAATACTTTTTTAGCAATACCAAATGCACACTTGACTTCCTGTCACGATGCTGCATTAAATTTTCCATGTTCATTTTTCAAATAACCATTCAATCAAACTGAATTTCGCACATACCAGGCCTCTTGTATCAAGCAGAGAGACAAGACAAAGCCACTACTGTTGTATTACAAATTGGAGAGGAAAATTGTATTAAACTTTTGAAGCCACCAACAAGAGAAGTGTGGTTGGGGAGAACCTAATCACCCTCACTAGGGTTTCATAGAACTCCCCAGATATTTACACGAATGGTTCACAAATGATTCTGTAGGGTGCATCTCGTATGGAAAAACTCCTCTGCCAAATTTTTCTCCAACTCGAATTCAATGTGACATGGTCTCTATACATAATCACCCAAAAATGGCCAGGAGATTTTTTTCATTTCCTAATATGTTGCTCTAAAAAAAACATGGATCTCAAGTTTGTCTTTCATCTGGGTGAAAAATATTAGAAAACATAATATATTAGTGTGAGGTTTTTACCACAGGTACATGTCCATACATAGCGAGACCAATAAAAACTAGAAGCAGGAGACAAAGCAGACAATCTGTATGTTGCATGAAACCCTCTTATCTATGGAGCTTCATCCTTTGAACAATAAATAGAACATCAAAGATAAAAATCACCCCATAAATCAATCAAATTGTCCCCAAGAGACGTTAATAGAACCCTTAGATAGTAAAAAACTTAACAAATCTGAAGAGAAAACGCGACCCCAATTGAGAAATTGGTCTGATCTAGGAAAAATCGGTCTATGCACCTACAATCTCATTAGAAAAAGTGTATGTACATCTAAAAAAAAATCCCCTGCAATCAATATGGTCATGGAGAGGAGCAAGAAGAGGCTAGTTTTATATACGACAGAAAAATGAACCCACAGAAAAAAATTTCACCCAAAAAGACCTCCTCGATGAAAAGTTATCAACCTCGAAAGAAATGGTTAGGTTCGATAAAAAATTGCCTAGTAAAAAAATAGGCTTGGTGAACCACCAAACCTAAAAATTTACCAAAAAACTTTAGGTTTAAAAAAAATGAAATTACCTAGGCTAGGCTAAGCAAATTACTTCAGATATGGGCAAACAAAAGTCGATTTTGATGAACCAATAGTCGATCTTGATTGATTACTATATTCTAGAGACAATGGTGAGGTCATATTTGAGGAAAAAGGCTCAGAACAAGAGAGATCTAGTGAAAACCGAAGTGGTTGTTGAGATAAAAAACGAGATCCACAAGAGAAGGGGGCCCAAACAAATAGATCCATTGAAACCTAATGCAAAAAATTCAGAAAAGAATTTGTGCAAGGAGAAAGAGATTTCTAACCATCTTTGATGCCATGTTTGAATATGAAAATATGTAATAATATATAACAAAGATGTAACTAGTCTAATCTCCTTTACCAAGCATCGTATAATCAATAAATCAAAGACTGCAAGAATAGAGAGACAAAATACAAAAGTGACAAGTATTTATGTGGTAAAACTCCAATGTGCGGAAACATCCATGGAAGTTGGTCATTGTATTCTTCAAGAAAACTCTCCAATCTTGAGGACCCATTGTGTCCAAGCTAAATATCAATACCATAAATCACTCCCATTCTATCACATTCTTTCACACATTCTTGCACTAATAAAGAGCATTGTAATGTAAGACCACTAAACAATCATTAACACATTTTAACAATGTTATCCCCTCAAAATCAAATATCTTCATTTGTCTTATTTGAATTAGATGATCAATGCTTTGATGTTGAACAACCTTCATATAGTATCATTTCCCTTCTTTTGCAAGGCCAGTTAGTTTACTTTGGTTCAGGAGGTGGACAAGTTTAAAACTTTTTCTTATGCTACTAGCATAAATACTAAAAAATTGGTTTGTCAATAGGATTACACCTTCTAGTTGATTTGATTGTTTCTTTGCAAGTACATGGTGTTGAGCAAGGCTCTCATCTAGATGGTGGAATGCCATATGCCTCTGTGGTTATTGGTTTTTCCACCATGCAATAATGAGAAACACTTTTTCATGTCTCTATGTTGTAAATAGTCTCTATAATTGATCTATTTTTGGGAAA
>JASDQU010688153.1:5372-36082 GCA_032191745.1 Picea mariana
TGTTTTTGGTATCGATGGATTTTTTCTCACAAATCACTTGTCACTCGGTTAATTTTCATGGAATGAATGATATCACACTATGAGGATACAATGAGAAATACCTTCTTCAACCAATTGATAAATCTCAAGAAAAAAGGGTTCAGTTGCAGAGCACATTGAGAACTTCCAAAGCTTGAATATAAAGGTAATATATATTCTATATGAGCACCTGATTGATGTCTTCATAGGAACTTTAAAGGATAACATTCAACATGAGGTTCACCTTTGGGAACCCAAATCATTGGAGAATGTGTTCAGGGTGGCGAGAAATGTTGAAAGTAAAAATATGGCTATGGCTACTAGAAGGACCACCCCTAACATCTATTGAGAGAATAATGTTTGTTCTTATAAACTACCTCAACCTACAAGGTTAACACCTCAACATTTGGAAGAAATAAAAGCAAAAGGTTTATGCTTTAATTGTGACAACAAGTATAGTATGGGACAAAAGTGTGGTGAGAAGAAATTATTCTACATAGATTGTGAAGAGGAAGGAGAACAAGAACAAGAACAAGAACCGTCTCAAGATGAAGATGTAGAAGAGATTTATTATAAAGTGATGACTCCCACCATATCATTTCATGCATTGGATGGAATTAGCACTCCTCAAACCATCAATATCGAAGGATATATCAAAAAGAAAAAGGTAATAGTGCTAATTGATTGTGGTAGTACTTGTAATTTCATTCACTACAAATTATCCAAAGCTCTCAATTGATTTATATATCCAGCGCCATAGTTTCAATTAATGATTCAAAATGGAGAAACTATCAATTTCTCAAGAAAATTCCATAAGGTCAATCTTAGTATGGGGGAATATGTAATGAATAGTCCAATTATTTCTATACCCATGGGTGTTGTTGATGTCATACTAGGGTTCCAATGGTTACAATCATTGGGAATTGTGGATTTTAATTTTAAAGAAATTTTCATGAAATTTTCATTCAAAGGAAATGAATTTGAGTTAAAGGGTATCACAGGGAAACCCAGTAAGGTGGTAAGCTCTAATGTCATGAAAAAATTATTGAAGAAGGAGCATTAGGGTGTAATTGTACAACTATCCTCACTATATGTTCAAAAATCTAATCCATCTATTCTCAAAAAATTGAAGAATCTTAGAGGATTTTTGGGTTTGACAGGTTATTACCACAAGTTTGTTTGTAACTATGGAATAATAGAAGCACCTTTAACTGCATTAACTAAGAAGGATGCATTTTCATCAAATCCAGAGGCAATTCAATATTTTGAACAACTTAAATAGGCAATGTGTAAATATCTTTTCTTGACCACACCAGAATTCACAAAAACCTTTATTGTGGAATGTAATGCCTTGAGAAATGGAATTGGTGTTGTTCTAATGAAAGAAGGAAAGCCCATTTATTTTGAAAGTCGGCCAATCAAAGGAAAGAAATTACACAAACTGATTTATGATAAGGAAATGATGGAAATAGTACATTCATTAAAGCAATGGTGCCCTGATCTAATAGGTAGGCACTTCAAGGTAAAAACAAATCATGACAGTCTTAAATACTTCTTGGAACAAAGATTATATTCAAAAGAGAAACAAAAATGGGTGACCAAGATGTTAGGTTATGGATTTGAAATCATCTACAAAAAGGGGAAGAAAAATATTGTGGCAGATGAACTCTCAAGAAAGGATGAATATGTTGAGGTATTTCTTTGTACTATATCTATCATCCAACCTAATTTGATAACAGAAGCAAGGGATGAATGGAAGAATGACGAAGAAGTATGGACTCTCATTCAAAGTTTGTAGCAGGATTTTAGTGCATACGATACATTTACATGGAAAAAGTATTCAGTATGGTACAAATATCACTTATATTTATGTAAGAACTCCCAAATCAAACAAAAAGTACTTTTAGAATTGCACACCTCTCTGGTAGGAGGGCACTCAAGAATTTTGAAAAGCTATCACAAGGTCAAGAGGGAATTTTTCTGGGATGGCCTTAAAAATGATGTTCAAAGGTTTGTGGCATAATGTTTTGTTTTCCAACAAAATAAGGTGGAAACAATTAAGACCCCAGGTATTTTAAAACCATTATCCATTCCAAGTCAGTGCTAGAAGGAGGTTTCCATGGATTTCATCACAATGTTACCAAAGTCTAAAGGAAAGAGTGCCATAAAGGTTATTTTTGATACACTTTCCAAGTACACACACTTTTGTGCACTCTCTCATCCTTTCAAAGCCAGTAGAGTCTCTATTGCATTCATGGAGATAGTTCAAAAGCTACATGGAAGTCCAAATATTATTGTAAGTGATATAGATCCCGTTAGCACTAGGAGTCACCTTCTGATTGCAAGGAAGAAAATCCTAGTACCCATCAGATTATATGTGAAAGTATGAGTGTTTTTTGAAAGGTCAAATGGAAAAACTCGAAATGATAATATCTTAACTCAGAAACAGGGCTAACATGTACCAAAAAATAAGGTCTTGACTAACTTCAACTAGTAGTTTGGGAGTAAATGTGGATAGAAAGAAGACTTGAAAGAGAGGAATGTAAGGGCTACTGCAAACATCAGGTCCACATGAGTCTAAGGAAGAAAGTTTATTAGAACAAGATCTTCTTGAAATCATAAACTCAGGAGCTAAATAAACACCATGACAATAAAATGATCAAACATCCATCATATCATTACCACAGTTATCCATATGAAGCATTCAAATATGAACATTTAGAATTAGAAGCAGACAGTCTGAAATAGAAGCCGATTTCTATTAGTCAAAAAGTCTTAAGTCCAATACACACTAGATCACAGTAACTTTATCCAAAATATTACAGTTTAGGGAGCCTTGCTCAACCATCTGAACCTGCTAAAGAAATTGATCTATCTATTTATTACAATAAAGGGAGGCAACAGTTGGAGGTACGAACTAGCCTCTTTTCCTTAAAAATCTCTAAACATTTATTTATTCTAACAACTAAGATAACAGCCTATGCTATAAAACATGGAAGTGTTGGTGACTAATCCAATCATGCTTCTAACTTCTTTGATCCTCTTTTGTTTCTCAGCTCCTGTTTTTCCATGTGTCCCTTTGGAGCCTGTAGTTGTCCTCTGAATGCCAACTGCTACTTCTATCATTTACTCCATCGTTAACTTATCCAAAACTATTGGCTTAGTCTTCCTAGATCCCTGGTGTTTGCTGGCAACTCCCTTGGGTAGAAACTTTGTGTAGTGCCCCTTAAAATGGAACAAGGAGAGAAGGTAGCGCCTATAGGTAGTGCCACTGTGCTACATAACTACACTAACATTTGTCCTCTGTTGCAATATTGAGTAGCGCCTGTAGGTAGCACCCCTGTTTTGCGCCTGTGTGTAAACCTGCTCCCTGCTAAATATTACGTAGTTCCTATGGGTAGCACCTGTATGCCAATTTTGTAGTTTTTGAAATATTACACAACACCACTTACGCTGCGTCTTCATACGGGTTTGGGTAGCTATGCCAAAACACAACGTATTCTTTATTCTTCATAGTTTTTTCAGAATCTTTCATAGGGATTTTATCTTTCCTCTCCAAAGGTCTTTTGGTACCTTTACCCTTGATTCTCTGTAAAGGGGTTTCTTGTTTTTATTGTACATATTTTTCAATGCCTTTCCCTTTCTTCTTATGCATAGGGGTTTCTGGTAAAGACTGCTATTTGAAAACCCCCTTAGGAATTGATGACCTAGTGAAAGGTCTTTTACCCTTGATTTCAACTGCTGGAGGAGGAGAGGGAAAGAGAAGCTTCTTCCCTTTTTTAGATGTCACCTTGGTAGAAGAAGGGACTTATTCTAATCCTGGTGGAGGTGGTGGTGAGAAATCTCTATGTGGAGAAGGATAGACTTCCTCCTCAACTTCCCTGACTTGCTTGTTGATCTCTGAAACAGGGGCTCTGCCCTTTGTCTTCTTCCTGATCCCTGCTTTAGTACTGGTAGGTGATGAAGGAATTACAATCTATGATTGGGGAGTAGGTGTTGGGTCCAGCTTGAAGTGAGAAGTAACAAAAAAAAGCTCCCAGGAAATATATTTCTTTCCCAACTCTTTAGAGACAAGCATCCTGATAAGTCCAGAGTGGAAAAGACTAGAATCCTCATCCTTAGATTTGTCTTGCACCCTATCTAACATTTTACCTATACTTCTCAGTAGGTAATAAGAAACATTCATCTGAACCTTACCAGTAAAATGTAATGATAGCCTTATGTGGTAATGATACAAGGTGTTAAATCTCCCTTCACAACTAAAATATCCCTGTATGATTTTCAACATTCTGTCAAAATGGTCGATCAATTGATTCCTTGGCATACTCTTAGATAACTCATTGGATCGGTAGTCAGGATTGAAGAGATATTTAATGAAGGGTGAACTCAATACCATGGCCTTGAACCAATTTTCACCTGAAATGGGGATCCCTGTTGCAGCTGAGATGGAGGCTTCAGTTACCTCAAATTCCAAATCTCCAACTCTAGTTTTCTTGCCATCAAAATTTAATGAAAATTGTTTTTCTACTTCTGGGTGGCCTCTCTACATGTTTTGGCAGAAAGAGAGGCATCCTGCTCTTTGAAACATCTCCCTTGCCATGGGTTATGTGTCAAAAAGGTGCATGTCCACAGGTTCTGTTCGAACTATCTTGCCACCTTTGTGTTCTTTCTTTGACCGAGGGGTCTCCATGAATCAAAATGAGGGTTCTTAGGAGGCTTAAGGGATGCTATTGACCATAAAGCTTCAATTCAGGTTTCAAATGCACAAAGATGGCCCTCCAAATTAACAGTGCTTAGAAAATGAGCTTGACTATGAGAAATGGACCTTCAAACTTATACAATCTTTCAGAGTGTAGAATGTGAAGAGGTAATTCCAAAATAACTCTTCATACAGGATGAAAGGAAGAAAAGAATAATCATAGAAGGTTTGAGGAGTGCCTCCGCGTAGCACAACGCATACATAGAGGATAGGCTATTGCAGGCTTGCGACTTTCAAAGGTTATAAAAAACAACAGTAATCAGACCATGGACATGAGCAAGGATGTTTACAGGTATGAAAATATGGCTCCCTTACTACCCTTCAAGCTTAGAAAACCTAAACTCGAGCACACATCTCCTGTGAAAATTAATATGAAAAGGAGGTTGCACAGGATAGCTGTGAAGTCGACATTTGTTGAGATCCTCAGTGCGATCGTAGGATGATATTGAGGAAAATTTGGCCCTGAAATCTCTCACAGCATAGGATTTAGTTGACATGCCATTTCCTAATCGGAACTAGCAAACTTACGCAGTGCAACACTGCTGAAATTTTCAAATTTAGAAACCATTACCAAGGATCATAAATACAAGATGCTTTGAAAGAAATTCAACCGACTTCTGGCACTGAAAACAGGGGACATGGTATTATTCATAGTAATCATGACTTGGAGTGGATGAATGATAAACGTGACAGACGCTATGGAACTGCCTGTTGAGTGGGAAATGCTTCCAAATCAAAAAATGTTTGGACATGTAAGTGGGGATGATGAGGCATACATTTGAGGTCATGAGTGAGGAGAGAGGTGTGTCACATCAGCCTGATCATGGGATGTATCAACCTAGGGATGAATCACAAGAGGGGACATAAAGAATAGACCATGAGCTAAAAAGGGTTTAAGGATAAAAAATTGAATTGAGGATCAACACATGAGCTATGACTCAAAGGTTTAGTAATCCAAAGGGGTCCTATCAAACATAAAGGGATGATAAATTTATTTTAAAGAAAAAATAAGAATATAAGGCTTTTAAAAATGATAAAAACAAACTAAAAGACCCAAGGCGACTTAGTGTGATAACATTGACTCCACAGGGGATGGCATGCCCCCTGTGGGCTGCCAAGAATGAGTAGATTCAGTGTCTTATCCTAAGGCTATGGGGTCAGTTATTGGAACTATGGATATCCCTACCAGGAATGCTTCCCAAGCCTCTATCCACTTAGTGAAGTAATATGTGGTAGTCAAGATCCATCTATGTTGGCCACTAGAAGCGGGATGAATTTCCCCTATAAAATCTAAGCCCCATTGTTGAAAAGGTCCTGAAACTGCTACGAGCTTGAATGGCAAAGACTTAAGCTGTTGCTTTCCAGAAAATTTATGACATTTAACACATGCTCTAATCTTAGCACAAACATCTGTGAACATAGTAGGCCAAAAATACCCATCCCTGAGAATCTTGTAGGCGGTAGTCCTCCAAAAATGAGGCCCCCCACACAAACTGTCATGAAAATCAGACATAATCCTTTGGGCCTCTTGTGGGTCTAGGCATCTCAACAACACTCCCAAATGATCCTTCCAATACAAAATTTGATCAACCAAGCAATACTTTATTGATTTGAGTTTTAATTCTCTCCACTTGTTCTTTTCCATACCAGTTGGAGGTTGTAAAATCTGCAAGAAAAATATAATGTTCTTGTACCAACTACAATTTTCCAATGCAGGGCTGACTTGAGCACCTCTGTTGTTTAATTCAGTCTGATTCTTTTATGAACATGAGCCAATGAAATTTACTCCCAACCCTGAGCAATTTGATTTAGCCAACAACTTGGCTAAACCTTGGCCCTTGACCAATTTGGTAGGCCTGATTTCTAAATCAAATTCAAGGATCTTAGCAATCCATTTGCTACGGTTTCCGTCAATATCAGACTAAATAAGAATTTATTTTACAACAGCTAATGGAACATAAGCAATAACTCTTGAATGCATCACATAAAATCTGAAGGACTTAAGAGCTTTAACTAATGCATAGGATTGATTATCCATAATGTCATATTTTAATTCTGCATCTCTCAAAGCTCAGCTAAAAAAGGCAATGGGCTGCTCTAAGCCTTCAGAGTTCTTCTGCAACAAAACTTCTGCTACTATATCAAAAGAGGCAAAAGAAAAAATAAGAAAGTCCTTGGAGTAGTTTGGGTTGACTAGGACCGGGGCTTCTGTCAAAGCTTTCTTTATTTGATCAAAAGAACTACGTCCCTCAGCAGTCCACTTGATTTCATTATCTTTCCTCAACATGGCTGTGATATACTTAAGAAACTCAACAAAATTTGACACAAACCTTCTCAAGAAATTAACCTTTCCTAGAAAATATTGAACCTCCTTTTTATATCGAGGCAGTGATAAGGTGAGTATTTTTCCTTGCTTCTCATTGTCATAGTCTTGGAAGAATCTTCTTTCTGAATAGGCCGATTAGGGGCAACAATTTTTTCTTCATTCTTCTTAGATCTCAAATTATATCTACTAGCATTTTACTTCATTTTTTCTCCCTTGCTTAACTCATTAATTTGAATATCCATTAAAGATTGCTCATAAGAGGATTGAGTCAAGTGTGGGGATGGGGATGTATCACCTAAAAAATGGATCTCAGGATCAACCTCTACCTCCTCTTCTTCTTCCTCTACCTCCTCTTCTTCTTCATCAACAACCAGATTATTTTGAAAAGGAGCTTGAATCCATTGATCATCTCTCTCTCTGTTTCTGGGATCTCTAGGAAGGATTTGGGGAGCATTGTCGGGTCTCCTGAAATTACCTCTATTTTTAGTGTTATGAGCTTTTCTATATGGTTGTCTTCCTTCCGATTTTAACTTCTCAATCTCAGTAGAAAGGGATTTTACTAATTTGGTCAACTCATCTACCTGTGACTGAACAACAGGAGAGTCAGAAGTGGAAGCTTCAACCCTATTTTTCCTCCTATCTCTGTCATATTTTCCCCTATTCTTATCTGAGGCAATTATGTTGGATTCTACCTCTAAGGTATCATCTTGCATATGAACTAAGGAAGGTGACCTTCTCTCTCTCAATAGAAGGCATAACTCGAAGTCAAATGCACTTGCATAAGTGATTTTTTCCATGGTTTCAGTGGGTTTGATCTCATCAAGGATCTTCTTGTACATTTTGTTAAATCTTTTTGAAAATTCAGAGACAGACTCTCCTTCTTTCCTTTTCAAAGATCCAAATTCAGTGATGTAGTACATAAAATCCCTTTTGTCACCCCAGTGCCTCAAGAAGGCTTCATCCAGTGCCTCAATACCAGTGATGGATTCAGGGGCCAGACCACTAAACCACTTCCTAGTCTCCCCAAAAAGGCTTTGGATGAAAACCCTCATCCAAACATCTTCATTTTCAATATATTGGTTATCTGCATAGCTATAGAAAGCAACAAGATGTTTCTTAGCTGTTATATCTTCTTCTCTAGTAAACTTAGGCATGTATTTCAAATAATCTCCAGGGGGAAGAGTATTTATTGGCTGAGGCAAGACTAGAGGAGCATATCTTGCAGCCACTATGGCATCCATACTATTTGCAGGGGGATTAACAACTGCCATTTGATTTTGGATTCTAGGTGAACAAGCAGGAGAATGAGACCTGGCTGTGTGAAGATTAGGAGAAGTAGAAACAAATAAAGGGGAGATTTTAGTCTTCACAACAGTAGATGGAGTCTTGGAAGGGGATGGTAAGGTCTGAGAAGGAGATGAAGTTCCCACTTCTTTGGTAGCAAAAGTTTTAACAGAGAGAGGTGTAGAAAAACCTAACGTAGGGAAATCTTCAAAACTATCAAGACTGAAACACTTCTCAATATTAGGGGAGGAGAATATATCAATGTTTTCTTCTTTCAATTCAGTTTCAAAGGTAGAGTATTCAACATGAAACTTTTCAAAATCTAGCTTTTTAAATACTTCAGCAGAAGATAAAGGAAGCTTACTTGATAAAACAATTGGAGTATCAAGAGTGGAATCAGGCAACTGACCAGAAGCACTTGTGGTTGCAGAAGAAACACTTTTTTTAGAAGCTTTTCCCTTCTTGGTTATCTTCTCTGGGTCAGCCTCAGGTGGAACCAAAGGTAACTATGGATTTGATCTCATATGTCTTCCTTTAGGTGCCAGAGCTGAATCAATGGAGTCTCCAAGTGCAAGATGCAATCTTTAAAATAATAAGTCCCAATGCACCTTGAGAGCTAGTAAGCATTGTCGTTCTATCCTAGGGAAAAGTATTCAATTCGTTCCCCAGAAACGATGCCAAAAATGTTAGTCCTAGGAGTCGCCTTCTGATTGCAAGGAAGGTAATCCCAGTACCCACCATATTATATGTGAAAGTATGAGTGTTTTTTGAAAGGTCGAATGGAAAAACTCGAAATGATAATATCCTAACTCAGAAACATGGCTAACATGTACCAACAAATAAGGGCTTGACTAATTTCAACTAGTAGTTTGGGAGTAAATGTGGATAGAAAGAAGACTTGAATGAGAGGAATGTAAGGGCTACTTCAAACATTAGGTCCACAAGAGCCTAAAGAAGAATGTTTCTTAAAAAAAGATCTTATTGAAATCAAAAACTAAGGTGCTAAATAAACACCATGATAATAAAATGATCAAACATCCATCATATCACTACCACAATTATCCATATGAAGAATTCAAATATAAACATTTAGCATTAGAAGAAGATAGTATGAAATAGAAGCTGATTTCTATTAGTCAAAAAGTCTTAAGTCCAGTACACACTAGATCACAATCACTTTATCCAAAATATTACAGTTTAGGGAGCCTTGCTCAACCATATGAACCTGCTAAAGAAATTGATCTATCTATTTATAACAGGAAAGGGAGTCAACAGTTGGAGGTACGAGATGGCCTCTTTTCCTTAAAAATATCTAAACATTTATTTATTCTAACAACTAAGATAACAGTCTATGCTATAAAACAGGGAAGTGTTGGTGACTAATCCAATCATGCTTCTAACTTCTTTGATCCTCTTTTGTTGCTCAGCTCCTGTTTTTCCATGTGTCCCTTTGGAGCCTGTAGTTGTCCTCTGGATGCCAACTACTACTTCTATCATTTACTCCATCATTAACTTATCCAAAATTGTTGTCTTAGTCTTCCTAGATCCCTGGTGTTTGCTGGAAACTCCCTTGGGTAGAAACTCTGTGTAGCACCCCCCTAAAATGGAACAAGGAGAGAAGGTAGCGCCATCATGATGCATATCTATGCCAACATTTGTCCTTTGTTGCAATATTGAGTAGTGCATGTAGGTAGCGCCCCTTTGCTGCCTGTGTGTAAACCTTCTCACTGCTAAATATTACGTAGTGCCTATGGGTAGCGCCTGTATGCCAATTCTGCGCTCTGTGAAATATTACGCAGTGCCACTTATGCTACGTCTGCATACGGGTTTGCGTAGCTATGACAAAATGTAACATCTTCTTCATTCTTCATAGGTTTTTCACAATATTTCACAGGGATTTCATCTTTCCTCTCCAAATGTCTTTTGGTACCTTTACCCTTGATTTTATGTACAGGGGTTTCTTGTTTTTCTTCTACATATTTTTCAATGCCTTTCCCTTTCTTCTTATGCATAGGGGTTTCTGGTAAAGACTGCTCTTTGAAAACCCCCTTAGGAATTGATGACCTAGTGAAAGGTCTTTTACCCTTGATTTCAAATACCGGAGGAGGAGAGGGAAAAGGAAGCTTCTTCCCTTTTTTATATGTCACCTTGGTAGAAGAAGGAACTTCTTCTAACCCTGGTGGAGGTGGTGGTGAGAAATATCTATGTGGAGAAGGAAAAAATTCCTCCTCAGCTTCCTTGACCTTCTTGTTAATCTCTAAAACAGGGGCTCTTCCCTTTCTCTTCTTGTTGATCCCTTATTTAGTACTGGTAGGTGATGAAGGACCTACGATCTATGATTAGGGAGTAGGTGTTGGGTCCATCTTGAAGTGAGAAGTAACCAAAAAATGCTCCCATGAAATCTCTTTCTTTCCCAACTCTTCAGAGACAAGCATCTTGATAAGTCCATAGTGGAAAAGAATAGAATCCACATCCTTAGATTTGGCTTGAACCCTATCTGACATATTACCTATAATTCTTAGTAGGTAATAAGGAACACTCATCTGAACCTTACCAGTAAAATGTAACAACAACCTTATGTGGTAACAATACAAGGTGTTAAATCTCCCTTCACAACTAAAATATCTCTGTATGATTTTCAACATTCTATCAAACTGGTCGATCAACTGATTCCTTGGCATACTCTTAGATAACTCATTGGCTTGGTATTCAGGCTTGAAAGGATATTTAACGAAGGGTGAACTCAATACCATGGCCTTGAACCAATTTTCACCTGAAATTGGGATCCCTGTTGCAGCTGAGATGGAGGATTCAGTTACCTCAAATTCAAAATCTCCAACTCTGGTTTTCTTGCCATCAAAATTTAATGTAAATTGTTTTGCTACTTTTGGGTGGACTCTCTGCATGTTCTGGCAGAAAGAGAGGCATCCTGCTCTTCGAAACATCTCCCTTGCCATGGGTTCTGTGTCAAAAAGGCAGGTGTCCATAGGTTTTGTTCGAACTATGTTGCCACCTTTGTGTGCTTTCTTCGACTGAGGGTTCTCCATGACTCAAAATGAGGGTTCTTAAGAGGCTTAAAGGATGCTATTGACCAGAAAGCTTCAATTCATGTTTCAAATGCACAAAGATGGCCCTCCAAATTTGCTTAGAAAATGAGCTTGACTATGAGAAATGGACCTTCAGACTTATACAAGCTTTCAGAGTGTAAACTGTGAAGAGGTAATCCCAAAATGACTCTTCGTACAGGATGAAAGGAAGCAAAAAATAATTAGAGAAGGTTTGAGCAGCACCTCTGTGTAGTGCAACACATACATAGAGGATAGGTTATTGCAAGCTTGCAAGTTTTAAAAGCTATAACAAACAACAGTAATCAAACCATAGACATGAGTGAGGATGTTTATAGGTATGCAAATATGTCTCCCTTATGACCCTGCAAGCTTAACAAACCGAAACCCAAGCACAAATCTCCTACATTCTCTAGCACTTCATCTATAAAAGGTGTTGGAAACGGATCATGTAGACATGCATCATTTAGATTCATTAGTTGTACACAAATCCTAATTCCTCCTATTTTCATATCATGTACCACCATTGGACTTATCCATTATGATTCCACCACTAGTTCAATAATCCCTTCTTCCAACATTTGGTATGTCTCTGCTTTCACCTTATCTTTATACTTCAGATTTAACCTATAGGGTCTCTGTCGCACTATCTTAGCATCTAGTTTCAAAGGGATATTCATATATCCTAATTCCCCATCTATCCCCTTCATCTCTGAGAATGTAGTTGGGAATAGATCATGATACTCGTGCAATAAATCTGCATTCTTATCCATAGTTTCATTATTCTAATAATCGCCTATCTATGTAAACTTTGGGTTCTCCTTTGTCCCAATATTTACCTTTTGTATCTTTAGTGGTTGTGTATATGAAACATATTCAAGCTCTAGCCCTTATACTGTGCATCCCACCTCAGTTTCATATACTTTTATATTCCTTGGATCTTCCTCATCATATTCTTCTTTATCAACATTATAAAATTTCATTAATTAATGGACAATCATAAAATCTCTGTTCAGACTACACTGAGGTACCACCTCCATTGTTCTTTCTTCTGAAAAAATATTGGTTCGAATGACCTTTAACGTTGAATCTACTAATGGGGATTCATGTTCAAAAGTAAATGTTACATTGAACCTATGAGTTAGCTCATCCTAGTTTTTTGTCTCTCTCTGCATTTCCAAATCTAGGTGCCAATTCTTAGGAATTGTATCTAGTGTATTGTTAGATTACTAAGAGGGGGGGTGAATCAGTAATAGAGAAATACAATCCTTTTCAACCATATAATACAAGTGTTATATCAATGTATCATTATCATCCAATAACTGCAGAGTAAATAAGCAATGAACAGATGAACAATCATACACATACACAATACACCAGTGTTTTACGTGGAAACCCAAAGCGGGAGAAAACCACAAAATGCTTTTTCTTATATGTCTTGAAGAATTACATTCATTGGAAGCACCAAATTCCTTTGTTTTCTAGCTGCAACTGGAAGGAGGCTCCAACCCCCTTGTTTCTCACGATACAACCCAAGGGAAACTCCAACTCCCCTATTCTTTGGCTACAACCAGAAGGAGGCTACAACCCCCTATGTTCTCTGGATACAACTGGAAGGTGGCTACAACCACCTATCCTTTCCATGTCCAACCTCCCTGAAGTAAAAGTAGAATGATGGAACCATTATCATACTATCACTATGAGATATACCACTATAAAACTATACCAATAAACCTAAACCATGCATAAACCATGCATCAACCTGTACCCCAACCTATAATCAACCATGCACCAACCTGTACCATAAACAAGTGCATCAACAATGCACCAACCTGTACCATAAACAAGTGCATACAACCATGTACCTCTGGTAAAAATTTCAGCNCATGTACCTTAACCAAAAACCCTCATCAATTTCATCATCCAAATATGATTTGTAACTCTATAATAGACCTGGTGTATATGATAACATATCTGCAAACCTTTCTTAACTTTCACAACAAGAGACTATCATTTTCATCAAACTTTTCTTTAGTCTCACATGACTAGTTTGGGATTAGTCAACAACCCTAACTTGAAATAATCATAACTATGTACCTATAATGAATAAAGATCTAAAAACAATATACAATGTTCTTTAGTTTGTTTTATGCAATTCCTCCAGGTGTCACTACTTGGAACCTCTCAGAAAAGTAGTTATAACAAAAATGGCATACCTTGCTAAATTTTGGATTATTCTAGACAACGACCTTGTAGAGCGTGCCCCGCACAGAATATATGTTGAATCGATCTGAAAATTTTACACAGAATACTAAAAACTATAATATAACCAAAAACATATCTCTTACTTAATTTGGATATTTTATGAATAAGTTATGACATTTGTACTTGAAACACCTGTTTTAGACTAGTTTCAGGAGTAGCCACAAACAATACAACGACCCACAAGAGGGAGTTTTTACCACATATACTTGGATGTGTTTCCTCAATGACCTATCAATTTCACAGTCTGAGTCATTCTAGAAAAACAATTATTACAAAAATGGTGAGATGACCTGTAAATAACATACCTTAGAAAGGATCATCAAAATAATTTATCCTCGCTTGAATTCCGACCTTCTTTTCTTCACCTTCCCTCTGAAATTCTGCTTATATATCCTTTTGTTACCTCAGTAACCTATATATATTCAATATTCTCAAGTGTGATTTAGAATGAGAGAGTCTTGCCTCTTATTTATACTCTCTAAGTAGCTTCTTTAGAAGCATCTTCTAGGTCACTTTGCCCACTTTCCTTATTTTAGGGTTAACCCACTTCTAATTTCTCCATTAAATTTATTATTTAAATAATTTATTTTGTATTCACTTTGAATTATAGTACACTCATTGCTTCACTTTATTATTTACCTTCTAAAATCTCTTAAACCACTTTGACCTTTTGGGGCTTCTAGATGACATATGAGGGTCCTCTAACTTCGTAAGGCCATAACTCTCAAACTGTGAGGAGTTATGTGACGTTCCACATACCACTGGAAATGGAATGACATGAAATATCCATATATAATATTATTACCTTCAAATATATTAAAACTCATACCATTATACATGAAACATCCTTGGGTCCATTACCCAAACCTTGTGCTACCAGAATTCTCTACCGGACTTTCTTCAAGGGTTGAAATCAATGACAACAAACCTTAATCAACATGTATGTATAAAAATGTGCATACATTCCTTCTTCAATATCAATCCACATATGTTTCTGCACTACACAATATGATTTGCTTGGTCTCTTATCCCTGTATAATTTTGCGCAATATTCTCCACCTTGGTACCAAATCTCACTTGCATTAGTCTTCTACATTATGACAAGCCTTCCATTCCCTCTTTGTATGAATCCGACCATCTGGCTGGAGTGGACTTCAAGACAACATATAATTCCAATAGTATTTTTTGTTTGTCTATCTGCAACTCAAATCCCTCTACAAACATGCTTAAATCAATCAATCCATCATACCTAGGTGTATCACATAACTCTGTTCCAATCAAGCATAGCAATCAAGCTATGCATGCACATCGTCTAGTTGATAATTCATGCATCCTTTGTTGCCAATGTTCCAAACCTTCCTCCAAATACAATGCACACGATATAATACTTCTCCAAATTAGCGCACCATTTGGAGCGGGTTAACATAGTGATCCATTCATGCTTTCATATTATACAAATTATCAATTTTGTTCCCTCTTGTTGGCTCGATATACCTCTTTCCTTATGTCATATCCAATGGTGCATCAACCTTCAATTCCACTATCTAAAATATCATTTCCTTCCTTTTCAAATTAATGATTACCTGATTGTCAAAGGCCCATTCTAAACCCATTAGTGTTGGATATGGCTGACTCTCATCCACAATATCGGTGAATTTGAAATTTGCTACGCTGTGCACCCCATCTATATTCACAGGTACTCCTGCCAATCATCCAATCGAGACTATATTTTGTTAGTTTTCCAACCTTAACTGAACGAGAGACCAGATCAATTTAGGTTTCCCCATCAATTCCCATGTCTACTTTGGTAATACATTAGCATCATAACCCAAGTCTAAAATAACGTTATCCACTTTATATTATCCAATCTGTTCACTTAATCTGAATTCTCCTTTGGTATTCTTTTTATGCAGTACCTGATTGACTACCCTATTTGTGGAAGGAATTTCCCTTTCTTGCACGGAATGATCGAGCATTTCACATAATGCATTTAGTGCAATTTCACCTTTCATCAATTCTATACAACTTCTCAGAAACTCTCTTAGAGTACTTACCTTCTCAAGTTTCTTCTCTAGTTTATTACGATTACAAAAAGGATGTGTAGATGATGTTGAGGCTACCCAATCCAATTCTAGTATCTCTTTTCTTTCCCTTTAATACGTCTCCTATTCTTGATGAGGGTCAAATATGGACATAGGTCTTGCTGATTTCCTCACCCATTTCTCAACCCTATTTCCTCCATTCGTCGCATCAACCCATGTTGATCCAGATTTATTAATGGAATGAAATGGAATACAGATGTATATAAAATAAATACACAAAGATACAGTAAAAATTGACTTCTATTAATAAACAAAATATGTTGAAACTGTAAATATGTAGATTGAAGAAAACTTGCTCGAATGGTGGAAACTTATCTCTAAGAAGAGATGTGATGACTACATTCATTCACAAAAAGATGGTTAGAATGAGGCTCCAAATTCTTTTTTAACATAAATCATAAATGGGAAAAATATAAACATCCAAAAAATTAATCCTAGGAGATGAAGTGCCAAAAGTCATGTGGGCCCCGATGGGGTAAGTTGGTACATCAACTTCTTGGGGTTGTAACTTTTGCATATGATCTTTATTTTAGGTGAATGATAGGTCATTGGAAATAACTATCCAAGGAATACACATTTTTTTATAAAAATATAGATAAATCCTAAAGTGTGACTATGTTGCACCCCAAAAAAATTGTTTAGTGCCTCAAAATGGCCTCGAAAGTTTAAGACCCGAAAAACTAGGAAAACACTACCAAAATGAAAATTGTTCTTTGAGCAAGTGGAATAGGTGGGTGGCCATTGATATCCATCTATATAAGTCCTCCCCCCTTATGAATAAATTGTATCCATTGTGTTGAGTTTCCCCATCATATGGGGAAACTTCTACTGAACTTGGCCTCGCGTGAGCCACTTTCCTTGGTGGAATAGCTACCCTGCTTTGACAACCTGATAAGGTTGGATCCTCTATTGTCGAGTGACATTAATATGAGTTTCACTGATCTAATCAATGGATTCCTATTCCATTTAGTTAGGGTTGATCTCTACCAGTATCAACTACTTTGTGATCTCTAATGTTTCCAATAATTGTGGAAAGTATGGCCGAAGGAGGTCCACATTGAACATAGGGTGCAGACCAAGGAATTGGGGAATACTTAGCTCAAACGTATTTTCACCCACAACCTTGGTGATGGTATACGGTCCATAAAAATGTGGGTGAATATTTCGATGGGGTCCTATAAGGTGTTGTTTCTACAAATGAAACTAGACCTTGTCTCCCACCTAAAAATTGTGTGACACCCGGTGTTGATCATGGAATTGTTTGTACTTAGCATTGGATTTATGTAAAATATCATGGACATGTTATCGGATGTGCTAAATTCATTCAATAAAATTGGTGGTTTTATTGGCCTCATATTTAGCATGGGATGATTCTATCTATGTGGATGCAAGGGGTAGTGAGACATCAATGGGGCCCAATGGTTGCAATCCCAAACCCAACTGAAAGGGACTGTGGTCAATCGAGCTATGAAGGGATCTGTTGTAGCTATGTTGAAAATAGCAAAGGCTCTCATCCCATGTGCACGGATGTTTGGATTTTTACATGCACAAGATATGCATGATCATCTATTGATGATATTTTTTTGGCCATCAGTTTGGGGGTGGAAGGAAGTGGATCTGGTGAACTTGGTGTCCAACAATGACCAGAATGTGCTCTGGTGAACTTGGTGTCCAACAATGACCAGAATGTGCTAAGGAACCTTATGTCTGGATATTATATGATGGTCTATGGTATCCCAAAGTGCACCCACACCCATTAAAATAAGAGATTGGTAGTGGCCTCTGCTGTGATATTCTTCTTGCAGGTTGTGAGGGTGGCCATCTTAGAAAACTAATCAACCACCACAAAAACAAAGTCATTTAACTAGTTGGTTGAAGGAATTCGTGACATGTAGTCCAATGATATGGATTCTCATGGCCTATCGGGAGTAGGCAAAGGGGTTTACAGGACTTTCTTATTAGTGGTTGGTTTGGAAATGGTGTAGGAAATGCAGGACTTGATATACTTGTTGACATCCTGTCAAAGTTTCGACTAGTATAAATGATTTTATAGTACTACCGTGGTCTTTTCCATTAAAAAATGTCCTACCATCTGACTGGAATGAGCTTCCCAAATCATATTCACATGCTCGTTGGAAGGAACATAGAGGTGGCCTAGATGGAATAACATTCCATCCTGCATATAAAATTCAATGACAATCACACCTGTGTCTAGCATCTGATAAGTGGTAGAGAAGTCAACATCGCTCTTGTAGAATTGGGCCCACTTGGATGCCTTATGGACACAGTAGTGGAGAACCGTGGTTAAGGATGCAACTCAAGGTCGAATAAGGTAGTCAAATACATGATTGGTGATCGATATCTTATATTTGATATTGATATGGAACCTTTGCAAGTGTGTCGACCACTTTTTATGGAGATCGTTCTGTAATTTACCTTGTGTCTCCATGAACTGTAGAGGCTTGTGACCAGTGTGGATGATTGTTTCCTTCTAGAAAATTTAGTGCTTCCATCATTGACAGGCCTGTATGATGGAATACATTTATTTTTCATATGTGGGGTACCTACAGATGACATCTTATAGTGTCTCACTATGATATGTCGCTAGATGACCATGTTGAGTGAGGACTATGCTCACGACATAGTCTAAAGCATCGATCTCAATCTCAAAAGGTTGTTGCATATAGGGTAAGGAAAATACTAGAGATGAAGACAAGTGATGTTTCAAATCATTGAATGTTTGTTTTTGTGACTTTCCCCACTCAAAATTTTACTTTCCACCACCTTTGGTCACATGCAATATGGGAGAATCTGAACATGAAACTACGATAGAAGTTAGCAAGTCCTAAGAAACTTCGAAGCTTGATTAGTGTGGTTAGGGCTGACCAATCACGAATGAATTCTATGTTGGATGGATCCACATGCATACCATGTTCATAAACAATGTAACCTAGGTATTGGACCATATTCATACCAAAGGAAAAATTTTCCAAGTTAGCATATAGCCTATGTTGTCACAGAGTGTGAAGGACATGCTATAAATGCTACAAGTGTTCTTCCCAATTCTTGTTGAATATGAGGATGTCATGTAGATATACCACCACAAAGGAATTAGTGAATGAACGTAATATATTATCCATCAATCTCATGAAATTTGTTGGAGCATTTTTCAAACCAAACGACATGGATAGCCATTCAAAAATACCTTCTTTGGACTTGAAAGCAATCTTCCATACATAAATTTGTTCTATTGGGACCTCTTGGTAGCCAGACATCAGGTCAATATTGTTTAAAAAATTAGCTCCCTTCAGTTGGTCAAGAAGGTTGTCAATTGGGGAATTGGGTACCGGTTCTTGACTGTTATTTTGTTTAGGTCCCTGTAATCAATGCAGAGTTGTAAAGTACCATATTTCTTATGTACGAGTATAATTGGGATCTCAAAAGGTGAGGAGTTGGGTCATATGTGCCACTTTTGAAGCATATCTTGGATCTATCATTTAATTTCCTCATTTTCCATTAGAGAGTGATGATAGACTGGCCCATTGGGTAGAGGTGCACCAGGGGTTAGATAGATTGAATTCTTGACCTTATAGTGTCGTGACACCCTAGTGGGTGAGGATAAGATGTATTTATATTCTTCCACTATCTTATCCACTTGCTTCTGCTGCGTGGAGAGGCCCTGAGAATATTCCATGGATGTGGCCGTGACCTTGTGTTCAGTTTGAGAGAGAATCATGAAGAAGACAAATTTATCATTCTGAGAAATGACCTTCCTACATATCTTAGTAGATATCAAAGAAATAGTGGTAGTTGGAGCTACCTCTGGTATCCTGTACAATTTTCTACCCAACGTAATAATAACACTGCGAGGTCTAGACTCATATACACAATGTGATTTCCACAAATATGGTTGTCCTAAAATAACATGAAAAACTTCAAGGGGGGAAATATCACAAAATACTTCATCCTCGAAGGGATTAATATTGTAAGGAAAACAACATTGTTGGCTGATGCGAAGGTCTCTTACTTGGTGGAGCCACCCGATGGTGTAGGGTTGTGGGTTTGGTATCATTGGTAGGTTCAATATCTTGACTACCTCTGTTGATATCAGGATCTTTTTACTTCCTCTATTAACAATGAAATGCAGTGGAGCACCCTTCACCCAAATATGCAAGTGAAAGAGGCATTCACCTTCCTTTAGTTCGCTTGACCGAACCTTGGTGGTAGCGACAATGGAACTAGGTTCTGCATCAATGATCTTCTTCCCTTTATCTGGATATGATTCAGAGTTAGAATCTACCTTTGACTCTAAGGATTTTATCTTATCCACCAATGACTGCTTCCAACAACATTCATCAGTGTTATGCCATGGGATTTTATGGAATTCACATCACTTCCTAGTGTCTTTCTTCATCTTCTCATTACCCTTATTTTTTTGTGGCTTGGAATGGTTGTCCTGAGGGGGCCCATCCTTTATCTATTCTTTTTTCTATGGGTTGGGGCTACCTTTTCCCTACTTCTTCTGTGAGGAATTTGTAGCTCCAATCTCTCGCTTCTTTTGTTTAAAGTTTTGCTCGATTTTGACAACATATCGATATGTCACACCTAGTGACAATATGTATAGAAAATACATTTTTGTTTGGATGTATCTATGCATAGAGTCATGAAACTTGAGTACCATATGTCATTCAGAGTCCTTAATACCCATATTGGTGTGAAATATATGGAAGATATTTGTGAAATATGGTATTGTATGGTCCCTTTCCCATCACAATGTGGTCCATATCGTATACTAGTCATCATAGCTTCCAACAAGGTAGTATTGTTCCTTAATAATATCCCTAAAGAAACACTGAGTGGGGGAGACCACAAATATTGTATATTCCTTAGTGGCCCTTTTCTCATAGTAAGTTTCCCACCAATCCTTGACATGGGAGACAACCTTAAGGAGCACAAAGGTAATATTTTCTCTATCAAAAACATTATGGACTCAAAAATACCCTTCTAGTATATTCAACCATTTATCTATAGCATCTACATCTATCCAGCCTTCAAATAAGGGGATATCAAAATTGAATTGTACTTTGAAGGGGGTGACGTGGCCTCTTAATGAATATGCATCACCTATTGGAATTCTTCAAAGGATATGTGCAAATTTATCCATCATCACGGTCCTTTGTCGCATGAAGGACTCCTTGAGCAACAGTTTAAAAGTATCTCTTGCTCCATCATCTCTCTTTTCTTCCACCATGGGAGGCCTTCATTATAGGTAGGGATGGTCTTGCAAGGGCTGAACCACTTTGAATCCCAAATCCTTGTACCTTGACCTCATCGGGGACATGCAAAGAGAAAAAAATAAAGAGTAGACCGCTTTGATACCACTAATCTATATTTATTAATGGAATTAAATGGAATACATATGTATAACAAATAAATACACAAAGATACAGTAAAACTTGACTTATATTAATAAAACGAATATGATGAAACTGTAAATATGCAAACTGAAACAAACTTGCTCGAATGGTGGCAACTTATCTCTGAGAACAAATGTGACAACTATGCTCATTTGCAATAATATGGTTACAGAGAGTCTCCAATGGCCTTTTTAAAATAAAGCATAAATTGGAAATCCCTTAACATCCAAAAATCTAACCCTAGGAGATGAAGCACCAAAAGTAATGTGGGCCTCGATGGGGTAAGTTAGTACATCAACTTCTTGGGGTCGTAACATTTGTATACGATCTCTATTTTAGGCGCATGATATCTCGTTGGAAAAAAATATTCGAGGAATACACATGGTTCCGTCACATTCTAGATAAATTCTAAAGTGTGACTATTCCACGCCCAAAAAATGTTTTTTAGGCCCTCAAAATGGTCCTGAAAGTTTAGGACCTGAAAAAATAGAAAAACAAAATACCAAAATGAAAATTGTTCTTTAATCTAGTGGAATAGGTGGGTGGCCACCGATATCCACTTGGATCACCTGTTCTATCTCCTCCATGCATTACACCTACTATTTTGGGTCCTTCATTGTGTTCCTTGGATGATATCTTCTGTACGTATAGATTTGGGTTCTGTTTCAAATTCCCTCTTTTCTTCCACTTCACAAGTAGTTGACAATCTTTTGTTGCATGCTGATCTAGGATATTTTCATCAATGTGACTTATTAAATAATTGTATTAAATGAGGATAAAATGAAGTGCACCATAAATAAGGAATAACCCAATAATGAAGAGACACATGCATCATATCTAAACCCAAAAAACTTGATAACGAAGTTCGTCCCTGGTGGACTACGTCTCCGGGTCCCAATCTCAAATGGGTAGGCCTTTTTAGTAACTCATCAAAATAATTTGGAAAAATACATAACTATACCTCATTCTGGAGTTAAGCTGCAGAAGCTTTGCTCAGATCAAAAAAAGAAAAACACCACTAAATTTGTGGCATCGAATTACCCAAAAATGACTGTCTCCATGCCTCGATATGAGTCTAGCCCTTTCAGGCCCTTAAGAAAATTCGTCTCAGCTTTCATGCCTGCACCTGCAATAAATTCATGGAAAAATTATCATTTTATGTGCCCTCTTCCATATGAACATGCACCCTAGTCTGACTCCTGAGCTCTGGAAAAAACCAATTCTTCAATAAAATTGAGGGTGGATTTACCGATGAGGTCGTTTGGCCTCTTGGTTGGTGGATATATATTAAAGCGCTTTGTTGGAGGAGGTTTTGGGGTTAAACCCGCATACCTCCATTTTAATACATTGGGGATATATATATATGTTTTGTTGCTTCGACCCATGATAAATTTGGAGTATGGTTTGGCATGGCGGATCCCACTAGATATGGAGGCGAATTGTGTTATATATTTGACAGACTAGGGGGTTGGCACTAGCCAACCCCTTTTCCAATTTTGAATTTCAGTTGTTGGGAATCCTTGGGAATTTTCTTGCTGCCATGTGGTATCCCATGATTGGGCCATGTGGTGGCCATTCATTGGCCCATGTCACCTTACTGCATGGACATGCCACATCACCTCTTCCACATCATCCTGCCACATCACTTTCCCGGTGGTTGTATGGTCTGCCACATGGTTGTATGGACTGCCATGTGGCACTTTCACATTGGTCCACAGACTGACTAGAAAATTCCAAATCAAGTGACATGTGGAAGCCTCTAGTGTTGCCACATCATCATGCTGACATCAACATGACATGTGTCATCCTCTACGTGTGCCACGTACTTTGTATGGATGATGACATCATTTGTACTGATGCTGACATCAATAGTACAGATGATGAATCATCCCTTGTGACTGGGCTAGAGTAACCAAAACTTTGACCTCAAATTTATTTTTATCTGTAACTTCGTTTGATGATTCATTTATGCTATTGGAAATCTCTCAATGTTCTCTTTGCGATGATGCCAATTTCACTAAGTTTTGAGGAATTTGAATTTTTTCCCTTTCTCTGTCTCTCGAGGCCATTCTGAGCTTCCCGAGGTGCTTCTGCAAATTCTGAGTTATCCTTAGTCTTCTCTGGATCCTTTTTGGATCATGACTTCCCACTGAGATATTTTTGGACCACCTAAAGCTTTCATCAATCAACATATAATTGAGGGAAGAGTTCCCTTACTTTGTCATTCTCAATCCACTTTGAATTTCTTGGATGTGTTCCCTTTAAGCTCACATGAAGATAATCAACATCACCCCTGCATGAAGTCCTCATCCTTCTTTCTAGGATGATATCTTCCTTCAACTCGTCCAAGTACTCAAGAGAAAACTCATCAACTAAAGGTATTGAAACTTACTCACCCTTATTTATGATCATGGGAGGCTAAAACATTTCCAAGTTTTCTACATTTTCAAATGAGTAGATCTGCATGTAATGTGGAAGATCTAGATGAAAAGCATTGGTACCGCTTTTCTCCAAAATAGTGAAGGGTCCATATCAAATGGGCTTGAGTTTATTTCCTTCACCATTCAACTGCTCCTTGCTGATGTGAAGCCACACCTAGTCACCAACCTAGAACTGGTGATCAACCTTGTGTTTTTCATGTCAAGATTTATACTATTCTTGACTCTACTCCAATTATTCTCTGACTGCTTGGTGTACCTGTTGGATCCTTTGAATGAAATTGTAGGATATGTCTTCATTTATTTCTTCATTGGAATTAACATCTTTCCCATACATCAAGTCCAAAGGGACCTTAGGAAAATACCCAAACCATGTCTTGAATGGTGAACTCTGAGTGGAGGAATGTAAGGCTCGATTGTAAGCATGTTGTACATAGGGTATCTGTTCATCCCAGAACTTGGGATGCTTGTTGTAGTAGCCTCAAAGAAAAAGTAACACTATTTGGTTAACAACCTATGTCTATCTGTTGGTCTATGGATGGAAAGAAGTACTCCTCTTCAACTTGGTTTCCATCATTCTCCACAATCTTGTCCAAAAATCCCCAAGGAAATGAGTATCTCGATTCAGATAATGGATGTGGGTAACCCAAAGTGAACCCAAACATACTGAAAGAAGAGATTACCAGTCTACCAAGTAGTGATCTCCTTTTTACATGGCATCAAGATACACATCTTGTTGAACCTACCCACTACTACATACAAATAGTCATGACCCATTTTCAAAATTGGTAAACCCCCTACAAAATCCATGCAGATACTCTCCCATGGATGGGATGGAACGGGAAGTGGTGAGTATAGCCCCAATTTTCTATTAGTGGGCTTACAAGTAGAGCACATCACACACCCCTTTACATATTTAGTTACAATTCCTTTCATCTGAGGCCAGTAACAAAATATTTGCAGATGAGCCATAGTTTTTCCTACCCAAAAATGCCCAAACACAAGAGAAGTGTGAGCTTCTAGTATTACATGGACTTGTTCACTTGTAGGAATAAAAAGCTTTCCAAGATGGTAGAGTAGTTTTCCCTGTAGATAATAGTTCTCTACCTATGCACCATGGGTTATCTTCTCAAATACTTCTTTAAAATATTCATCAATGACATATTGGTTCACATAGCTATCACGAGATAAAGAAGTGTTCTTCAAAATAATAGAAGCAACAATAAGAGGTCTAGAAAGCATATCAGCTACCTTGTTGCTTGTGCCCTTTTTGTATTTGATTACCAAATGAAACTGTTGAAGAAAACCCATCCACCTATAATTATGAAAATGTTGCAGCTTGGTTTGTGCTTGGAGATATTGTAAGGGCTAGTCAACTATATGTATGATTGTTTTCTTCCCTAACAAGTGGTTCTTCCATTTATTTACACTTTGAACTAATGCATACAACTCTTTAACATATGTAAGATAGTTAACATGATCTTGGCTAAACGTTTCAGAGTCGTAACATATACACTTACGATATTGCATCAATATTGCACCCATGGCATATCCATTGGCATCTGTCTTGATCTCGAAAGGCTATTGAATATTTCAAAATGGTAATACTGGTGCGATAATAATCTTTTCCTTCAAAGTGTTGAAGGATTTTTGTTGTTTTCCTCCCCACTAAAAAGCATTATTCACACTAGTTAAGGCATGCAAAGGAGCTTCAATAAAAGATAAGTTTGAAATGAATCTCCTCCATTACTGGACCCCGCCTAAGAATATTCGTACTTCAGTTACACTTTTGGGTTCAGGAAAATTTGAAATTACATCAATATTGGAAGGATCAATTTTTAATTGTCGTCGTCCTACAATATGACCTAAGTACACAAGTGCAGTCTTTCCAAATTCACATTTGGACAATTTTACATACAACTTTTACCTTTGCAAAGTATATAATACTTTCTTTACATTCCTTACATGTTCATCCCAAGTCTCACTAAATATAAGTATGTCGTCTAAATATACAATTACAAAATCATCTAGAAACAACGATGATTTTAGGGGCTAAATTTCACTCATGGGCTAATTTTCAATGGTTTTTCCCCAAAAAAAATTCTCTATTCTAAAAATTATTCACCCAAATTCTATAGGATAAAATTATTATACCTTAAAAATCGCCAGAATTTTATACAAACTATATAAAATCGTTAGAAATTTGAATATTTTTACAAAAATATCGCCAGAGATTTATAGTTGGCATATGAAGGATCAATAAGATTCACCAAGGTTTCTACATTTTAAAATAAATTTCCATTCTTGAAATCATCCTTGTATAGAAATGGCTTGAATACATCATTCATCACACACATGAAGGTTTCTGGAGCATTACAAAGCCCAAACGACATAACTAACCACTCAGACAATACATGTTTGGTTTTAAAGGCATTTTTCCATGCATCCTGTTCTGCAACCTTGATCTGATGGTATCTACTGTGCAAATCCAACTTAGTGAAATAAAAAAAATTATTTAATTGATCAAGTAAATCATCTATATGAGGAAGAGGGTATCGATTTTTCACTGTGATTTTGTTCAAGCCTCGATAATCAACACAAAGTCTCCATGTGTCATCCTTCTTTGGCACCATCACAATCAGAGAACCACAAGGAGATGAACTGGGCCTGATGACCCCTTGATCAAATAAGCCTTGTACTTTCTTTTTGATCTCTGTCATCTCTACAACTGATATCCTGTACATGACCATATTAGGAAGAGAATAATCCTGTTGAAGATGTATTTCATGTTGGATTTCCATCTTAGGAGGTAATCCATCTGGTTCCTGGAAAATATCATCATCCTTAGAAACAATATAGATTAATTCTCTCTTATGAGAAGGATCACATCCTTTGAGGGTGTCGAATTTTCTACCATCCTTTTCCCTTACTACCATGAGTACATATCTCTTATTAGTGTTTATGAGTCTCTTCATTTGTCCTTCACTAACAAGTGTGTTGTTTACCCTCATGTCGTGGGATCTAACAATATATTCCACTCCCCATTTAGTAAGGTGATATTTGTTCTCATGATGAAAAAATACTTCTTTCCTATCATAAATATAAGGACTCCCTAGCACTATGCCACATATATCAAGTGATACGACATCCAAATCCACTTCATCAATCAACTTTGAAGAAATAACGAATATGACCCTACACTACTTGGTGACATTAAGTTTTTATTTATCACATACCCAACCAAGAGGATAAGGCTTTGGATGTGGTTTAGTTTCAAGACCCATCTTTTTGACAAGTGATTCAGATATCAAGTTTACTTGGGAACCTTGATCAAATAATGTATCTATCTTAGTGTGCTTAGATACAACCGTTATGTGAAATAATTCATTCCTCTTCCTTTCATCATCATGAGATTCATTATTGGAATTTGAACTAGCATGAAGGGAATCTTCACCTTGTACTCCAACCACTTTGATCTTTTCTCCATCTCCTGAATTGGAACCAAGATCTTGTTGCACTTTAGCAATGGTCTTTGTCTTCCTCTTTCCACCTAATTGTTTCGGTATTTTCTATGGATGTAATTTCCAACAGTGTTCATCATCATGACCATTCTTCTTGCAATGAGTGCAAACTGGCTTTCCTTCTTCCCTCTCTACAGCGGCAGTCCTTTTGTCCTTCCTTTTAAACTTTTTAAATTGCTTATGTGAGGGATTGGAAGGTTTGTTTGTGGGATCTTCTTGAACATGATTTCCCCTATTCTCAAGGTGAGTGCATTTTTTTATTATTTGGGTTGGTTTTCGTTTATGCCAACCCTTGAAGAATGTCTGGTAGAGAATTCTGGTCACACAAGGATTTGGGTAATGGACCCAAATTTGTTTGATGTATAATGGTATGAGTTTTAATAGATTTTAAGGTAAGACTATTCTATATGGATAGCACATGTCATTCCATTTTTGGTGGTATGTGGAACGTCACATAACTCCTCACAGTTAGAGAGTTATGGCCATGTGAAGTTGGAGAACCCTCATGAGTCATCTAAAAGCCCCAAAAGGTCAAAGTAGTCAAAGTGGTTGCAAAGAATAAATTATTTAAATAATAAAGTAAAGTGATGACTATACTATAAATCAAAGTGGATACAAAATAAATTATTTAATAATAAATTTAATGGAGAAATTACTAAGTGGACAAGTGGTTATAAGTGGGTTAGCCCTAAAATAAGGAAAGTGGTTTAAGATGGTTAGAAGGTAACCCCTCTAGGAAGCTACATAAAAGTATAAATAAGACGAAAGGGTCTCTCATTTTAATTACAGTTGAGAATATTGAATATATAATAGTGACTGAGGTAACCAAATGATATCTAAGGCGAATTTCAGAGGGAAGGTGAAGTAAAGAAGGCTGAAATTCAAGGGAGGATAAATTCTTTTGATTATGCTTTCTAAGGTATGTTATTTATAGGTCATCTCACCATTTTCACAATAATTTTTTTCCTAGAATGATTCAGATCGCAAAATCTAGAGGCCGTTGAGGAAACATATGCAAGTAGATGTGATACAAAATTCATCTTGTGGGTCGTTTTATTTTTGGAGTTACACTCCATGGAAAATAGGTATTGTGGCTAGTCCTGAAACTAGTCTAAAATAGGTGTTTCAGGTAAAAACGTCATAACTTATTCATAACAGATCCAAATTCAATAAGATCAAATGTATTGGTTAGATAACTGTTTGTAGTATTCTTTGTACCATTTTCGTATCCATAGAACAAATATTGCATGCGGGGCATGCTATACAAGCTCTCTTTCTAGAATAAGTCAGAATTCAACAAGGTATGTGATCATATACACCAAGTCTATTACAGAGTTACAAATCAGATTTGGATGATGAAATTGATGAGGGATTTTGGTTGAGGTACATGTTGGGTACATAGTTGAGACATGTAGTTGATGAGTTGGCACATACATGAGGCGTATAGTTGATGACGTTGGTACATCTTGATGAGTCATAGTTGATGAGTAGTTTATGCATGATTGGTACATACTTGGTACATGGTCGGAGGCACTTGTTAGTAGTATTATTGACACATGGTTTATGAATGATGTAGCATACTCGTCTTGGTATATTATTATAAGCACATATTGATATTGGTTATGATTATTATTTGTTGTGTTATGCTTGGTTGACGCACATATTGGTGATATTGTGCATATGGTTGAGTGTTGTCTTGGTGATCGATCTTGGTGAGTAGATCTAATTTGCTTGATAATATTGATGAGATATGTTTTTGTGATAGGTTTTTTGGATAGGTTATTGTGAAAGGTTATTTGTAAAGGTTTGGTACATGGTTGATGCATTTGTTTATGGTACAGGTTGAGGTACAGGTCAATGTATGGTACATGTTGCAACAATTTATTGGTATAGGTTGTTATATGTTGTTTGGTGCAAGTTGATTGGTACAGGTTTACAATAGTATATCTCATAGTGATAGTGTGACAGTGGTTCCATCATTCTACTTCTACATCAGGGCATTTGGATGGGCCAAGGACAAGTGTTTGTAGCCACCTTCCGGTTGTATCTGGAGAATAGAGGGGGTTGTAGCCATAGAATTGGGGAGTCAGAGCTTCCCTCAAGTTGTAGCCTGAGAAGCTAGGGGGTTGGAGCCTCCTTCCAATTGTAGTTGGAAAACAAAGGAAGTTGGTGTTTCTAATGAATGTAATTCTTAAATACATATAATAAAAAGAATTGTATGGTTTTCTCCCACTTTGGGTCTCCATGTAAAAACATTGGTGTACTGTGTATGTGTATGATTTCTCATTTGTTCATTGTTTATTTACTCTGCAACTATTGGATGATAATTCTACATTGATATAACACTTGCAATTTATGGTTAAAAAAGGATTAAATTTCTCTATTACTAATTCACCCCCCTCTTAGTAATACAACAATTGGTATCGGAGTAGGTTCCTTTAGGAAACAATTTAACCACTGGAAGGAGATCATGGATTATTCTAAGAATGGAGTACCATTGTTCAATGGTCATAATAGTTTAAAGTATGAGATGTGGAGTGGAAGGACGAAAGTGTTTTTTACAAGAACAAGGGTATTATATTTGACTATCAGTCATTACATGATATGATAGTTCAAAAAGGGAATAGAATGCAACCAAGAAGGAATTGAAGAAGAATAAAAAAATAGAAATGGATTTCATTTGGGAAGGATTACCTAATCCGGTAAGAGAAAAGGTTGGTAAATGTTCATCATCCAAAGAAATTTGGGATAAGTTACATATATATTCTTCACCCATCGCAGATTCAGAAAATGCCAAAGAAGATGCAGGTACAAATCAAGAAGAAATATGTTCACCATGCCAAAAAAATTCAAAATATGAAGAGTACATAGTCAATAGAGGTATGTTGTTTTGATTTAATTGTGAAAAAAACAAACATCTTGAAATAGAATTCCATGAGATAGAAAAACTAATTGAAAAAGAAGAAAATTTTGAATAACAAATGATCAATGCTTTAGATGAACTAAGAAAATAAAGAGAAGAAAACAATTCACTCAAGAAGGAATTGATGAAATAAAAATAAAGTGATCACATTTTTTAAGAAGCCCAACAGGTCATCAAGAACTTAAAAACTCAGCTAGAAGATGCCAGAAAGATCGAAGAAAATAATAAAGATCAAAAACAATATTTGGAGGCCAACATTGTATCACATAAGGAAGAAGCATAAATGAGAGAGACAATATTGACAGATCATATTAATGAAATAACAAATGCTCTAAACTAGCTTGAGGAAGAGTTTGGTCAAGAAGAGAAAGGACATGAAGAGGAAATAATCACATTAAAAATCCATCTTGAATAAGTGAAAATAACAAAAGAAGTCATGAATTCTCAGATAATGAAGAAAGAAGAAGAGGTTGAGAAGCTTGAAGAAGAAGTTGTCACATTGAGAAGTAAAATCATCAAGCTCAACAAGAACGTTGAAGAGATAGAAACATTCACATCAATTATAGAGAATGAAGAGAAGCACTCTAGGTTG
>JASDQU010688154.1:693-19861 GCA_032191745.1 Picea mariana
GTCAAAACATCGAAACACCATATCTCGTCTGCACTATTATTATTTTGGGGTTTCGCACTTCGGGTTTTTGGGACTGGCGAGTACAAGAGAACTTGCCAATAGGTATCTCAAGTAACGAAATACCGAAATACCCAATATTATCCGTGCTAAGCCATTTTGGCATTCCTCCTTTCGGGATTTTGCGAGTCGGGGTTTCGAGACTGGCGAATACGTGGGGCCCGCACTTAGGTACCCCGAGTGCCGAAATACCGAAGTATAATAACTTCTCCACACTCTATCTTTTTGAGATTTTGCAAGTCAGGATTTCGGGACTTGCGAGTACAAGGGAAACTTACCCTTGGGTCTTCCAGGTACCGAAACGCCGAAATGTCGAACCAAGTCACACTATGCCAATTCGGGACGTCGTGAGTTGGGGTTTCACATATCGAAACTTCACGATATAAGAGGTCAAAGATTCACACTCCTTAACTACCCGAGTGTCGAAAAGCCGATACACCCGCTCCTCATACACTCGAAAAAATTCGGGGTTTCGTAGTTCAGGATTTCGTAACTAGCGGGTACAAGGTAACTTATCCTTGGATATCCTAGTTCCTGAAATATCGAACATCGATACTTACCCATGCTGGTCCAATTCGCGGTTTCGCGAATCAGAGTTTCACGATGTGCGCAGACAAGAGGTCTCACGCCTAGATCTTCCGGGAGCCGAAACTCTGAAATACCAACTCTAAACATGTTCCATTGTTTCGGGATTTCCTCCATTGGGATTTTGGGATATGCGATGACAAGAGGTATCGCACCTGGGTTTCCCGAGAGCTGAAACTCCGAAACACCAAGCTCTAAACATACTTCATTATTTCAGGATTTCCTCCATCGGTATTTCGGAATATGCGACGACAAGAGGTCTCGCACCTAGGTTTCCCGGGAGCTGAAACTCCAAAACACCAAGATCTAAATATACTTCACTGTTTCAAGATTTCCTCCATCGGGATTTCGAAATATGCGATGGCAAGAGGTCTCGCACTTGGGTTTCTCGAGAGCCGAAACTCCGAAACACCAATCTCTAAACATACTTCACTGTTTCGGGATTTCCTCCATCGGGATTTCAGAATATGCGATGAAAAGACGTCTCACACTTGGGTTTCCCAGGAGCCGAAACTCCGAAACACCAAGCTCTAAACATACTTCACTGTTTCAGGATTTCCTCCATCGGGATTTCAGAATATGCGACAACAAGAGGTCTCGCACCTAGGTTTTTCGGGAGCCGAAACTCCAAAACAACAATCTCTAAACATACTTCACTGTTTCGGGATTTCCTCCATCGGGATTTTGAAATATGTGACGACAAGAGGTCTTGCACCTGGGTTTCCCGGGAGCCGAAACTCCAAAACACCAAACTCTCTATCATTTCGGGATTTCGCAAGTCAAGGTTTCGGGACTTATGAGCGCAAGGGAAATCGCCCTTGGGTATTTCGGGTACCAAAAAGCCGAAACATCACAACTCATCCATGAACCAAAACTCTGAAACATCATAACTTTTCCATGCTAGTCCATTTCGGGGTTTCGCTGATCGGGATTTCGAGATTGGTGAGTACAAGGAAAACTTACCCTTAGGTGTCCCGGGTACCGAAATGCTGAAACACCGAGCTCTAAGAGGCCCACTCTCTCTCGTGCAAGGTTTCCAAACTTAGGCCTTAAATTCCTTCATCGAGTTCCTAGGCAAATTTTCACCAGGTTTTATGACCAGACTGAGAGTTCTTCTTAAATCCCTGAGTTATTAACGTCTGATGATAGATAATAAGAAAATTCAGGAGTTTACCAAGGCGGTAGTCCTTTCAGGGAATTTTCCGCGACTCTAGAATGTAAGCGAACGATCTCGAAAGAGTGTCCCTGGAGGGGGGAAACTATCCAGGACAGCATGAGAGGTAATTAAGGGAAACAAATCTCCCGAGAGCAGACTTGAAAACTGACTTCGTTCAAATACATCTATATATATATATATATATATATGTATGTATATGTATAAACTGAATGTGTTCATTCCAACATAAGCATGCAACCACCATTTATGATCAAAACACCATGCAGACATTTCTACACAGAAATCATTCATAAGTGTTCAAACCATGAGCATATATTCCAAGATATTCAATGCAAGACACAAGATATAAACACTTATTAGAAAACACCAGGTGATGCAACTGCTAAGAGGGGTTCTCGTTTCCACCCAACCGAAGGCTCAGCGACTCCCAAAGGATTTACCACTAGCCACCCTCGAGCTAGACCACGATGCTGTGAGACTGAGTCTCTGTTCATCAGAAATCGAGAATGATGGTTACTCTCCTTCTTCCTCTACTTATCAATCACTCTGTGTATTTTCCAGAGCCCTTCTGATTTCTTCCTTCTTGCGATCTCTATCGCGACTTGCCCCCTCCTCCACACCTCTTTCCTACCTTTTCTTTTCCATAAAGGTTGCATGTGGCATGAACTTCCCCACGGTGGTCAGGTCGGAGGCCTCCACAGATGGGTGGTTCACCCCCATCCCTCATTAACTCATGAGGAACCTCTTCACCTACCAACCTGGTGAGAAATTCATTTTGGGGCCAGCGAGCCGCTCTTGATCTTCGGGCCAGTGAAGACAAAATACAGTATTGGTTTCGGTGGAAGTTAACGCCACCATTCCAGGTGCCTTCCACCACCTTTCATCAACCATCGTGGTCTCTTTTCAGCACATCCCCCTCCCAGCAGTCCTGCAACATATATAAATAACATTTATTTACATTCGTCGACCTTTTATACTAAGGTCCATTCAAGATCACATATTCACATCTTGAGTCCGCCATAGTTCTTGGCCAGTATATTTATTTTTACAGACTAGGGGAAACAAGGTGTTACACTAAATTATGTTTCAGGGTGTGCAACCCCCTATGAAAGTCTTCATTCCATTGAAACTTCTCTTCCTTCTTTTGTAACTTCTCCATCAGTGTTGTGATCTTCACATATCCCTTAATACATTTCCTATAATAACCTGTATGACCCAACATCGCCCTCAACTTTCTGACTGATGTAGGTGGTTATAACTCCAAAAGTATTGTGACCTTAGATGGATCTACCAATAGTCCTTGTTTGCACACTACATGTCCCAACAAAATTCCAAACAGTGCGCAAAAAATGCACTTCTTCAAGTTCAGCAGAATATGACTCTACTTGCACCGATCCAACATAAGTCTAAGAAATTCTATATGATCCTTAGTAGACTAATCACTTTCCAATCATCCAAGTAGACTTCTAGGAACTTATGGATGAACTCCTTGAATGCTACAACTACTACCCTGGAAAACACCATAGGGGCATTCTTCAATCCAAAGGGCATGAATGTGTATTGATAACTTCCCCATTCTGTCACAAACATTGTCTTGAGTCGATCTTCCTGCGTGATCCTTATTTGATGGTAACCACATAATCCATCTATAAAGGAGTAGGTTCCATGTCCTCCTACGTTCTCCAGTACCTCATCCATGAATGGTTTTGTAAATGGTTCATGTAAGCATGCGCCATTTAACTTCCTTAGATATATACAAATCCTTATTCCTCCTGTATTCTTGTCCCGCACCACCATCAGACCGATCCACTCGGATTATTTTACCGGTTCAATGATTCCTACATCCAACATCCTATATATTTCAACTTTCACCTTCTCCTTATACCTCATATTTAACCTGTAAGGCCTCTGGTACATTGGCTTAGCTCCTGGTTTTAGTGGGATCTTCATCTCTCCTAAGTATCCTATTATTCCCTTCATCTCTAAAAAAATCGTTGTAAATAGGTCATGATATTCTCATAGTAAGTATGCAACCTTCTCAACTGTCTCCTCACTCCAATAGTTCCTTATCTACAGAAACATGGGATTCTATTTCATCCCAATGTTTACCTTCCACGTCTTTATAGGATGTGTATATGCGGAAGATTCGAGCTCTGATCCTTCTATGGATCATTCTCCTTCTATCTCAAGTATATGTACATTCCTAGGATCCTATTCATCATACTCTTCCTTGGCTACATTATATAATTCAAGTAGCTCATGAATAGTCATCTTGGCTATGTGCTCGTTGAATATTGTTATCACCTCCATCGTCTCTTCTTCCGAGAAGATCTTCGTTCAAATCGCTTGTAGCGTTGTATCTATTGATGTAGATTCATGTTCAAATGTAAACTTGATTTTTAACCTCTGGATGATTTCTTCCCATATTGTTGTCTCCCTGCACATTTCCAATTACAGATACCATTTCTTTGGAATTGTGTCCAGTATGTGTATAAATTTGTGATTGCACTCTATCTCTGGTACAGATCCAAAAAAATCCCTACAATGTTTCACATGACCTATCGGATCACTCTCCCCTATATATTTCTATGAAATATTTTCTCCCTCTATGGAAAACCTTATTTTCATTAGTCTATTGCATTGTAACCAATGTTTTGTTCCTTCTCTGTGTGCATCCCACCATCTGGATGGATTCACTTTTAATACCACATCCGATGCTAACTGCCTTTATTGTTCAGGTACCTGCAACTCAAATAAATTTACAAACATAATTATTTCAGTTAATCATCTAGTTGACACTTCATGCATTCTTTGTTGCCAATGCTCTAGACCTGCTTCAAAATATGATGCACATTAACTAATACTTCACCAACTCAACTCGACATTTTTTTGGGGGTTGAAATAATCCTCCATCTGTGCAGTCATGTTATATAAATTGTAAATATCATTCCCTCTTGATGGTTCTATGTATCTCTTTCCTTCTGATGGGTCCAAGGGTGTAGTGGATTTCAAATCTCCAACTTCAAATATCATCTCCCTCCTTTTCAAGTTGATGATCACTTGGTTATCAAAATCCCATTCCAATCCCATCAATGTTGGATATGGTTGACTATTTTCCACAATATCAATAACTTAAAATTATTCCATGTTGTGTACCCCATCTATGTTCATAGGTACTCCTATCAACCGACCAATCAAAACTATTTTGTGTTGATTCGCTTACCTTAGTTGCAAAGGAGACCATACCAACTTGGGTTTTCCCATCAACTCCCATGTCTAATTAGTTAACACATTCACGTTAGATGCTAATTCCAAAATAATATTATCCAAATGATACTCTCCAATATGTGCACTGAATCTGAATTCTTCAGTGGTTCGCTTCTTGCGTAGTAATTGATTTACCATCCTTTGTGCAACAGGAGTTTCCCTTCCTTTTGTGCAGTGATAAATCATGTCATATAATGTATTTAGTGTAGCCTCATCTTTGATTATATAAACACAATTTATCAATAATTTTGTTAATGTACTTACCTTCCCTGTTGGCTTCTTTGGCATTGTGTGATCTTCTCTATGAGGTGTCGCTGATGTTGATGCTCCCCAATCCATTATGAGTAATTCTTTCCTTGCCCTCTGATATGTCTCCTTTTCTTATTGAGGATCAAAACATGGTATGGATCCTACTGACTTTCTTATCCATTGTTCCATCTACTTTCCTTCATTTGTCCTATCAATCCATGTTCCATATCCTCCGCCCGAAACAACAACTACTCTAGGTCCTAAATTGTGTCTTTTGGCCGATATCATCTACACATTCTGATTCAAATTTGGTTTTTGATTTCCTCTGGCATGCCACTTCACAACTAGTTGGGGACAGTCTTATGTTGAGTGATACAATTCTCTCCAATATGTGCACATCGTACATGGATTCTAGCAGTCGCGATCCAATTTTATAGGTTGATTACAATTGTAACATATAATCGATCCTCTTCCTCCTCTTCCAAAATTCCCTCTACCACGTTCTTGGATAAAATTTCCTTTGTTCCATTGACTGAAACCTCTTTGATTGTTGTATTGCAGACCCCTCGCTTATACTGCAACATTTTCTTCCTGATTCATGTACATATTGGATGTGTGTTCCCTCATTAAGTCAAATGTGTGACAATACTTCTCCTTGTGTCCTACAAATTTGCAAAAAATTCAAAACAAGTTCTTAGGTGTACTCTGGTACTTCTATATTAGTGGACACTCAGTTGGGTGATGGCCCCATTTCTTACATATCTCACAATATCCTCCTCCTGACAATGGATTCAGTGCTCTTGTCTCCAAATATTGCGCAAATGGTGAGAATTCGACCTTGTGATGGCCTTTGATCCTACATTTTACACACCATACTTTCTCATGTTTCTCCTTTCCCTTTGTTATTTATTCTAATTGAATTGTCAATGCAACCAACTACATCTGAACTTGCACCATTACTCCATTGTCTCCCACCGGAGATGACTCCAGTTTCATTGCAATATCTAGTGACTCGGTCTATGATGCAACCTTCTGCTAGATCAATGGCCTGAGAATGTGTTGTAGAAGCCCTGCAATAAACCATTCTTGGTGTTGTTGATATGGGATCTATAAAGTTAATGTACTCATCACATCCTTAAATCTTTGGTCGTACTCCCATACTGACTATGTCTATACTTGTTTGATCTCCTTCAATTTTGTGATGTACTGTGACTCCAACTTTGGCTTCTTAAACTCCTTCAATAGTGCTTGCTTAATCTCTGACAACGTCCTGACCTGTATTGTAGGTGTGGTGCTATGTAGCTTCATATACCATACTAGTGCATGACCTATAAATGTGGTCACTAATTTTGCAATCTTCATAGCTTCATCATGTACATTATTTGTGACCCAAATTGTCTGACAAATAATCAAGTGTTGTTTTGGATCCTCTGACCCGATTCCTTGGAACTCTGACAACCTAAGTGGATTATCCACCCTGTCCATGTTTTTCAATGTAGTTCGTCCTCTTGGTGATGTTAGTTGACTATGATTATGACTCTACTCACTACTACCACTATTCTGACTGCTACTACTTGGTCCTCCTTATCTAACTACAATTGCTTTTGACAAATATTCAAATGTTACTTTTGATTGTGGTGATGCACATGGGATCGTGGATTCAACACAGGATCCTGTCTGAGTAGGACTTGATGGATCTTCTATTATCAGAATGGACTGGAACTCCTCTTCTTCTCCCACTAGGTATGGTACCTCCACGATTATGGCTCACTACATGACTCTCTTCTCTCAGCCTCAACATTTTTCCTCTTGTACCTCCTCACTCTGCACAACTCTCCAACTTCATATCCTTTCTCTAATATATATTATTATTGCATCCTCAGTCCTTCCTTGCCTCTTTCATTTCTTCCTTCCTTCTCTCTAATGACCCTCCTATCATTTCTCGGTTCCCCTATGTGAATGAACCCTTTAGCACTCATATATCATTATCATTGCATGCTTCTTAGCCAATATCATATTTATCCTTGTGTTTGATGATTTCAAGAACCTCTCACGTGAACCTTTGAAAAAGTTCCTTTTCTGTGACACTGTATGATTGAATACAGTATATTGCAAACTTTGTAACATAACCACCTAGTACGATATCCAACTAAAAATCAAGTTCTCGTGTAGTTGGGTTACTTACAGAATTATGTTGTCTTACCAATTTGGGAGTCTAATTTCTTGACGCTATGGTGCTAAACCTTCTATTTTTCTCCACTAATATTTCTATCTACTCTATCAAAATAATGGGAAATTCGCCAAAGAAAATTTCATGTAGATCCATGAACACATAATTTTGAAGACATTTCTTGTCACTCATCCAAAGTTTGTTGTTATCTTGTCATGCAAATTCACATTTCTTCCTTTTCAAACATTCTAATATCTCCTTCTTAGTCGACCTCCAAAACATCCCCTTAATCGCAAAGTCCTGGTCCCGACAACAGAACCATTTGTTGACGTTGTTCTGTGTGCGGGTTGTAAGACCCAAGGTTTTCATTATCTAAGACCAACAAAACCCACCAGACACTGGCCCTTTCGAAATCACCTAATTACGTAGATGAAGTCTCACCTGAGGCATCTATGGGGACTGTAAGAACCAGGATTCCACAATAGTAAGGGAATGGGAGGTAAACATTCAGTTCATTCTTCCTTATTACGTTGTGTGCATAACTTTGTTGTATTTAGTTCTTAACTTACTCATGACTCATATTTCCATACTTATCATATCCCATATTATTGTATAGATTTGTTACTGTCATAGTCATGAATCATTGTACCATAATTCACTATACGACGAAGCTATTCTACGATGTATTCAAATAGTATTCATAATCAAACACAAAAAAAAGACAATATAAAATTTTGTAAAATATATTTACCATTCCTTTATTCATCCTTTTAAACATTTGACTTCTACATTCAAGAACTCTGGAACTATGTATCAATCAACAATCACCAGACTATAACATAAACTAATATATCATAAAACTTCATCAGAATAGTACCTAGTTGAACCAAAAACAACAATAACGACGATGTTAAATGACGACCACGACGAACCACTAATATCCCAACCTGTTACATATTTATACCAAAATATCAGGTTGAAATCCCTAATCTATTCATCCCACAAATATCCCATTACAATGCATGGCCAGCTCAGTTAATTGATTGTTCAACGCCTTTCTTCTGATTTTCAGTCTCCATGTTTCTTTTTTGTTGTTCTTCTATTTCTATAATGTCGGGTCATCATTCTCCTTCTATGATTTATTTCCTTTCTTTATTATTTTGGATTTATTCTTTAAAATTTATTATTCGAGCTACGCATTGTCTTCTGTTTGCACACTTTTCTCCTTCTAAACACTTTTCTGCTTCTGCGCACTTTTCATATACTTAGAATTTTCCTCAAAAATTTATCAAAACTACAAAAACTATTTTAAGGACTGCATGTCTAGCACCATGCTTGAATCATGATGGGTTACTATGAAGAGTTGAAATCCTATCGATTGTTTGAATCTGTCAAACGAAAAATCATTATTAGGAGAAATGTTCAGTTTGATGAGAAGTATTCTAGCGTTAAGTTTTTGAATGCCTCTTATAGATGTCTATAGGATTATTCCCTTGACGTTGTTTATGACACTTTTTCTCTTGTTCCATTATTAATTTCCTCGAAAATATAATTGAACTTTATCCCTATCCCTACTAGATTGTCGACCTCTGAGTCAACTAGTACATCATCCTATGTTTCGACTGGTTTGTTGATTGAAGACCCTATGACTTATGATCGACCTGCTAAAGTGAATCATAGTTCACCTATTTCTTATCTACCCTAATGGGTTGTAAATAAAATTGAGGCTGCTGGAGCTAATGCTAGAGATGTTTCCTCCAGAAAACAAACTCGAAGTCAAAATCAACATGCCATCATTTCCTTAATAACTCGTTTCCTTGAAACTTATGCCTTGTTACCTATTCATATGTTGAAGGATGACCTGAATGGGAGTAGTCCATGAAGACATAAGTAAATTATTTTTCAAAGAATCATACTTGGTACTTGGTTCCCTAACCAAAAGGAAAGAACATTGTGAAGTGTCGATGGGTCTACAAGACCAAATTTACTTTTGAAGCTGCTGTTGAGAGACATAAATCACCCCTAGTCACAAAGGTATTTTCTCAATAAGAAGGCATCGAGTACACTAAAACCTTTTCCCTTATCACAAGGATGAACTCTGTTTGACTAAATTTTTCTATTGTTTCTTTTTTTGGATGGAAAATCCTTCAGATGGATTTGAAGAGTGATTTTCTTCATGGAGACCTAACTGAAGAATTTTTCATGAGACAACCACCTGGTTTTGTGACAAATTCAAATTTGGTTTGTTGACTCAAGAAGTTTCTTTATGGTTTGAAGCAGGCTCCCTGGGCCTGGTATGCTAAGATCAACAGTTTCTTTCTTCAACTTGGTTTCAAACAGTGTGAATATGATCATAGCTTATATGTCCTCCATACCAATGAAGAAACTCTGATTATTGTTGTATATGTAGATAATTTACTCATTATTGGAAATAATAATGATCTTATACTTAGATTGAATAAACAACTTTATGACTCCTTTGGTATGACAGATCTTGGTACTCTACATTATATTTTGGGTCTTCAAGTATTACCACTTTGTGATGGATTTTTTAACACTTTTTAATATGGTTGATTGCAATCCTTGTGCTACTCCCTTTCAATATGGAGTAAATCTTACCAAAACCTATCAAACACCCACATTCAATGCTACACTCTATCGACAATTGGTCTCCAGTCTTATTTATCTTACACATAGTCGACCTGACATTTTCTTTGTTATTAGTGTGGTTTCTTAGTTTATGAAAGACCCTAAAGAAATGCATTGGAAAGAAATGAAATCAATTATTCGTTATCTCAAAGGTACCATTCATTTTGGTATCAAGTATTGTCAAAGTTCAAATTTTCTAGTCCACTACACCGACTCTGACTGGGCTAGCGATGATGATGATTGAAAGTACACTTTTGGATATGTTTTTCTCTATAGCACTGGACCTTTGGTGTGGTCATGCAAGAAACATAAGGTAGTCTCTTTGTCGACTACAGAAGCAGAGTACTATGGAATTTTTCAAGCATGTACTTAAGAAATATGGATTCTCCAACTTTTGGGAGAGCTTTGCATTCATGTTCATACCTTGAATACCATCTACTGTGATAGCCAAAGTACTATACAGGTTGTTGACAATCCTATTTCCCATAGTAAGATGAATCATGTTGAGTTGCATGCTCACTATTTGAGACAATTGGTTCATGAGAACATTGTCTCACTTGAATATTGTAGAACAAAAGATGAGATTGTTGATATCTTCACCAAACCTTTAGTTGAACCCATATTTATCAAGCTTCGTAGGATGTTTTGGATTCAGGAAGCTGTAATTATGGGGGGGGTGTCCTAATGACATAATTTCACCTTCTAAATCTACAAAGCTATGTCTTGATGGGGGATGTTGGAAAATCAAGCATTGATGGTTCATCACAAATCTCATGTGTTCAGTGAGTCAAGAGTTCGACCTACTTTTAGATACAGTCAGTTAGGAGATTGAAAAATGTACTACACCAGTCAGTCAAGTAGTTGATGTTCCTATCATTTGTATAGTTTACCAAGAGTCAAAGGTCATATTCAGGTGGTGGATCGACCGACGCAAAAATTGACTATGAGTTGGATGGATAATCATTTGGGTCTAGTCTTGTTGACTCAACTCGACATAGTGGATTTTTTGGAGTCAAATTTAACCACCAACAGTTACATGTGGAAAAGATCTTCCAGATTCTGTGGAAATCAATTAGTTATTGAGGCTATAAAAAGAACACCCCTTGGTGTTGTGGTGGGAAATCCCCCTACGAACTAGCATTTAGGGTTATATTATGCATGCAGATGAGACCGAAAGAATCCTACTTTCTACCATCGTCCCAGACCTAATCCCCATTTCTTTTAAGAAAATACATGGTTAGATGAACATACCTTGTTTTGGGCGTTTGATTTTGATCCTTCTTCACGCTTGATCACTTGTTGGCAGATCTCCTCCCAAGGCTGACCTGCATACAAAACAAGCAACAAACTATACATGCATTTTACCTACAGATTAATGGGTTAGAGATTCAAACATATATTCAATAAACTATGAAGAACTCCTATAGTGGGACGGGAAAAGCATTTCTTTATTAATTTTATTGAATCAACTTACAATGTCGAGACCGGCCACCGCTTCGCGAACCTGATCCTAGGCTCCTCTTCAACTGTCCTCCAACTTCTTTGCTCTGTATCTCTTCTTTCACAAGGATGGCTAAAAGGTTGGGACAATGGGAATGTGCAATTGGGTAGAGTTTCTCTACTATTATTCTCCTCCCCCAAATAGGACCCCTAACCCTTATTTTATAGGCTAGAAGGAGCTAGGTATTTGGTCGAACCCTCGGCCATGCATGACCAGAAGGTTTAGTTAACTCACCCAAAGCTCTGTGTTCCGTCGGCAACTTTCCTTTTTTCGTGCTTCTGTAGGTCCACGCAAGTTGTAGTGGGCCAGCTAGCATGGACACTGTAGATCCACGCGGGTTGTAGTGGGTTAGCTAGCATGGACTTTTAAAAATGGAGTTTTTTAGAAGAGTTGTTCAATAGTGGCTTGGCAAAGAAAAGATATGAGATGGTCTGATGCTAGGTAAGCATGTATGGTGCAAATTAGGGTTATAACAGATGCCCCCTAATGTGTGAGGTCAGAAGAGCATCTGATGGCCGAAATACATTACCAATATTTATTGATGTGTCAAACAAGTGAGCCCAGGGACCAGAAATTGGGAGGCGCCATCTGCAAAAATAACAATTGTCTCACCGAGGCGGGCATACCCATGCTCAGAATAAAATAAATGCATGGATACCAATCAAATACACTGTAGATCCATGTCATACAACTATATAAAGTGTAGCCATGAACAATACACAGTCGAGCTACATCTCGAAATAAAAAAGATATACATGTAGAGTATCCATCTTCGTAGAAGATGATAAGGCCTGATGGTTGGAGATGAGGTCTTCAGAGCTCGAGCAACAACATCAAAATATTCAAAACCTAGGTAGGATTGTAATATGAGTGTACGACTTCACTACCCAGAGGTCTTCGACGACTCGTCAGTCATGGACTAGAGAATCTTGATGATCAGACTGAAGGCTTCATTGATTTTGAACAAAGACTTGATTGGACATTCAGGATGGCCGGGTATGAGGGCAAGCGACAAACTACAGAGGGGCCCACTCCGGCTTGGTAAAAACTTCCCTTGGACAACAGCATGACAAATGATGAGACTCAGGTAGCATGGCATAATAATAAGTTTACGAGGCAGGAGGCAACGCAAACTCTCCATATGTTTGGAAGAATAACCAAATGGAGGAGGACACAGCTCTATGTAGCGAGAAATGCTTCCTAAGGTCATATTAAATCCCATAGTTTGACGGAAAAATGGACAAATGTGCTTTATCCAAGGGTGAATCATTGTGCTACCAATAAAGAAAATACTTTTCCCTTCCTCTTTTTGGGGTATATTTGATTTTTTTGTCTTTTTCAATGATTTTGGAAAAAAAAATAAAGGAATGTTACGTTACAATGGAGGAACGAGTGTTACAAACATACAAGTTCAAGGTGCAAGGACAAGACTGATGTTCAGAATAATGATACTCGGGAAAAATCCTCCAAGGGCCAAGGGTGTTAAGACACAGAGGCAAAGTGCTAAAAGGCTTGCGTATAAGGTATGCTTCATATGGTTCAGTTGGGAGCAACATGGAGCCGACATTTAGACCAAAGATGCAGGTATGCAAACATGGTTAACAAAACACACAATGGTAAATTCCTTCGATGTAAGTTTAACAAGCCCAGAGAAGGTAAGCTCGGTGGTTTTTCATATTTAGGGAGTCTGAAGAAACGTAAAAGGATACTCCATTGGGGTACCTTTTTCAAAGGTAGTCTAGTCAGTTCGAAAAAGGGGTAAACTACCACCGACAAGATGTCTGTTCAAAACCATTTTAATGAGTGTGATAAAGACAAGATCACTCGACCATTTTTTCATTTTTAAGGAGTCTGAAAAAAGCTTAACTATGGACTCCGTCAGGAATTTTCTTCTGGACTAGTTTAACGAGTGTGAGAGAATAAGGTCACTCGGTGATCTTTTCAATTTTAGGGAGTCTGAAAAGAGCTTAACTATGGACTCCATGGGGGTTCCTTTTTCATAAATTTAGTCCCTCGGGCTTGAAAAAGGGTTAAAATGATACCTGAGAGTACTCTTCTAGAGAACTGAAGTTCCATAGAGTATACCTTTGTTTGTACAGTTGATCGTCCGGACCGAAAAAGGGGTAAACTACCACCAAACAGATGTGACTTCAAATTTCAGTTTAACAAGAGTGAAAGGCCACAAGATCGCTTGGCAATATTTTCATGTTTAGAGGGTCTGAAAAGGGCTTAAAAGAAGACCCGTAGAGGTTACTTTTCTCAGTTAATCCAAACAAGATCGAAAAGCATAAATGTAGTCTCGCCGAATGTTGCTTTCGGATCTCAAAGCAAGCTTGAAAATCAACAAAGTTAGCTCATGATCGACACTTTGTGGGTCGATGTTGGGTATCTCCTCGGGGGAGCAGTATGCTCTGACGAAAACATTGTCTACGACGCTAGGGGTTCTGGAGATATTTATAGGTATTGTTTCAGTGATACTTTCCATATTACCCTCGGCATAAACAGCACGAGTAGCCAAAGGATTGATAGGAAAAGACCTATCTCTAGTCATAATCAAAGTGAATTCCCTTGCTTCGATTTTGCTTAACTTTGGGAGGAAGTATGATCTATGAGGAAGATCTTCCGAGGGTTTGTCCAGACTAGTCATTGCTTCAATTATAGCTTCATCAGAGGGCAAGACTAAGTCTAATGAATCGGTGTCAACGAGAGAACCCTGAGCCCAAATAGGCTCTATAAGTGGATCGAACTCTTGTGCAGGAGTTGGATCAGTGTTGGTTGAATATTGTTGGACTAAAGATTAAGCTACTTCAGCTGCAGACAAGGGCATGGACATGCCCAGGTGCCTTGTCCCATCCATCATGGTCAATGGGGAAGGAAGTATCCACGGATCGTCGAAGTAAGTTGTGCGGAACGACGAAACTTAAAAAATATCAACCTTATGGTGATTGGATATAAACTTAATATCGCCTTGAGGGGGCAGGTAATCGAAGGTACCCATCAAATATGGGCACAAACCAACCCCTATGTTGACCACGCCTGGTTGAGGATTATCAATCATCGAGACCGTGGATACCCCCAATGAAGGGCCAGGTCTAGAGAAAGACAATTGATCGATGGTCACAATCCGACCCTCGTGTGGAAACAATAAGACCCAGAAAACTATAGCAACCACAACTTGCATGGCATAATTCCAACTCCTCCCAAACAAGAAGTTATAGTCGAGGGGCGTGTCGACTACTTCTACCTCGACACACACGGTCTTCCCTCCTAACTGCACGGGGAAAGAGGGAATGATACCATGTGGTCGGAACGAACGAATGTTGAAAGCAGTGAGGAGAGTAGGTGACGAAGACAAAATGGGTTGGCCAATGGCCTTCCAACATGCCAATGACATAACACAGGTCGAGGCACCCTCATCAACCACCGTGCAGAATATATTCTGAGTAAATGTTTTCGTGGGATAAGCCACTACTATCTGAAACACTACATGGTAAGGCAGACGAGGTTTTAAGTTGGTTGTATCCAACATGATTGTACCTGGATTACAAGTCTCGGTAGCTCCTAAAGCAGTTAACAAGGCTTTCCTATGGGAAGGGTAGCTTTGGAGGACCTCCAAAGCAGACATCACCCAAGGGGTTTGTGATAAATCTTCCACCACAGAATAGTTCTGGGCGACCCTTGCATTTGGGTTGTGAGAAGTTTTTTGAACGTGCCTTTAGGGATGCGTGTCATTGTTTCGCCCAACATCTTCTCAATCTATAGAGGAAGAGATGGGAGTTTGGCTTCTTTTCCCTTCTCATAAGTGCTTGGTTTACTATAGTCATGTGCTCTAGTCAATATAAAAGCATCACCCTTCACCATATATACATTCGCAGATGCGGGATTGTTCAAAGACGGAGAGGGTCCTTGGCTGCCCCCTTCCATGCTTACAGAGGATTGGGTTAGATTTTTCCCATGTTGAAATGGATTGGTTAACATAGTAGGTTGTTGCTACATCACAAACTTTTGGGCTTTTGCAAACCGAGGACATAGATGGGTCAAGTGGTCTTTCGTGCACAAGTTGCATGGATACCTTGCCTTCTGTTTCTCAATGTTTTCCTCGCCAGCATTATCGGTAGGTTTTTTATCCCCCTTACCCTTCTTTCATTGTTTTTTCTTTCCTTCAGGCTGCTGGGTGGCCTTTGGATTAGTCGATTGCACTGTGTGTACATCTAACGTTTTGGTAGGGGGATCAGCCAAAGATGTAGTTTGGTTGGTCGTTGTGTGTTGTATAGACAACTACTGCAACTGCTTCGTCAATTGCTCAGCAGGATTTGTTTGTGCTGAACCAACAATACCATCGGCATGTGGTCCAGCGCTCTGTCTGGTTTTATCAAGTATTGAGCATGGAAAATCTGGCAAGATCTTGTATAATAAACCGGACTGAGAATAGATTAGCTGAAGTTGTTGAGCTCTCATGATGGTGTCTTTCTTGGAAAATACTCCTGACATCGTGACGTCTTTGGATAACTGTGGGACCAAAGACTTAAGGAACCACCCGAGTAGGAATGTTGGTGGGACTGGTACCTTAATTAAACTCTTTCGACATCTCCATTCTCAGATGTGATCAGAGATATGGTCCGCTTTTGTTTGTGAGAAATTGGTCAGCAATTCAGTGCCAATGTTGTATCTCACAGGTAACTGGAAATGGTTTAGGAAAGCCATCACCAGTTCGTCGAAGGAAGAGTATCTTGAGAAATCGAGCTCAATGTACCATTTCGCGTCACTCCCAATGAGAGTACGTTGAAACAATCGCAACTGTACGGAGTCATCTTTCAACGAGTTAGATGAGCACCAAAGATGGAAGGTAGTCACATGATCTCCTGGATATTCATTAGGCTTGGCCTCAAACTTTGGGATGTCTGAAGGAAACTTCATTGACATAGGAGGCGAATGCGGATCATGACAGATAGGTTCATTCAACAACCGTGTCAATTCTAGCAAATGCAAGGTTGCCAGGAAAGGAAGTTTGGGTTGTTGGTGATAACTAGAGAAAAAGGTACATGGAGTTTGACTGGCACCAGGTTGCCAGGAAAAGTTTGGCTACTGGCTTGGGTTTTGGTAAAAACTATGGCCATGGCTAGTGTATAGATTCTGCGTGTGAGGAGGCATCATCGGCTGATTCCAAAAATAGGACATAGATGGTTGGGCATGCATTACATTCGAAGGAATTTGGGTAGGGTTGCCCCATGTCAGTCCCGTGGGGATAGGCATAGCACTTTGTCCAGGGTTCCATTGATTGTGAAAAGAATTAGCTCAGATCGGCATTCCTGACGAGGGAATGGATCCCTGCCAAGAATTCCAAGGTCCTGATGTGGAAGAAGTTCCTGGGTGTGCCCCATATGTAGGAATAGTACCCTGCATAGGAATAGATTGTCTGAGACTAGGATTACCCCCAGTCGGGAAAGCAGATGACGAGAAGGCATTGTTACCAAACGCACCGAACAAAGAAAATGGTGTCAAACCTACCAGCATATTATGCAAAGGTGGTCCTTGAATCCCTGCTCCAAATAAACTATGGTGTGCAGGCGACCCAATAGATGGCTGGTGTGTGCCACTGAGAGAAGGGCACGAAGGAGCTATATGACCTCCTCCATAAGGGAAAGCATTAAAGGGAGAGGAAGTGCCCCCCATGTGGCCTTGCAAAGGAGCATTAGAGATCCCTACCCCCAGACCTGAAGTCTGTGAAGTGGAGTAGGAAAGTACAGGACTTGTACCTGAACTAGGCATCCCGTATGAGAACGGAGGGTCTGTCGCACTTGGTGTGAAAGGGGTTGTGGCCATAGCTAGAGATGGGATTGGACCACTGTGCGATGTAGAGGTGGTCAGTCGCACTTGGTGTGAAAGGTGTTGTGGTCGCAGCTAGAGATGGGATCGGACCACTGTGAAATGTAGAGGTGGTCAAGACCATGGTGACTCGGACCGATGATGGTGGGTTAGGAGGTGGAAACTCTTTTGTGGTGACAACCGTAGTGGGAATTGAAGAATTCCCAGAAGGAGTAACAGCATTTGTTTCCATTGTTGTGTGTGACACAGTCTGGCACTCGTAAGGATGAACCGGTACGATGGTGGGTTCCAAAAGATCAGTGGTGGAGGTTTCAACTAGACCAAAAGCTTTCGCTCCAAGGTATAAAATGGTTGATTCCTCTAGATGTTGGTCGGGCACAATTTCTTGTGACCCGGTCGCTTCAAAAGACCCTTGTTGGTCTAGCTTTTGCCTTAGTGGTGGCAGGGGTGGCTCCAGTGTAATCGACGACAGGCCAAGAAGCCTTCGTGACTGGCAGAGCTTGTGATCCTCCACTGTGTGAGAAGATCAAAGACACTCTAGGGCATTCTAGTCGTTCAAAAACAACACACACTAAAAAAATCCCTATAAGATAAGACAGGAAAACACTAAATTAATTGGAAGAACAGTTACAACAACCAACACTAGAGCAACTTACCTATGCAAGTGCGACTCGAACATGGAAGCATCCTCTGGGTATACTTTGCAAAGCGTAGCTCGATGTCTATCCTAGGTACTGCGGTATACCCCCGTAGTCACCTGTGTATGTCCCTAAAAAAGATAGGCAACTAGGTTGCCAGCGCGTGAACAATCACCAGGCGGGTACAGTTGAAAGTCAAGTAGACCACAATGAGAAGGGTATTAAGCCCGAAACTTGTCAAGGGTATCGAGAGAAAGTGGTCTGGAAGAAAACTGAGGACCTCGAATGGATTCGAGACCCACGAAGCTCTGTGGCAAATGCAATCGATGGAATCCCAGGACAAGCCCTCTATATGTGTTCTCCACTACAATTGGTCCATCTTTGGAGGGGTTATCTCTGCTACCTTTTCGCACACGACCTCATGTTTATCCCCTGTGTTAGAGGGGGGTCCCAAATAAATTTCACGATACTGGACATGGACACTCCCTAACTCAGACTCCAATGTTTGATTTTAAAGGCCTTGAAGAGTTTCCTCTCCAACCTAATCCAAGGCCCTAATCCTGAACTAGCTGGTTAACCCTACAAACATAAAAGTCTAATGAATTTTAGATTTAGCATTAATTTTATGGCTAGTCTTATGTCAAAGGGTATGAAAGTGAAACTAGTGATGTTTGAAAGATGAAAGTAAAAATGAACAGAAAGCTGGAAACAAAAACCTTCACTTAACGCAAATTTTCAACAACTTTTCAAATTTTAAAAAGTTTTCTAAGATATTTTGAACAACAAACTCAAAGCAGGATTTCACTCGACTACGAGCTACTTATGATCTAAGCAAACTGTTAAGAACTTATGAAAGAAAAGACTTTTCCCTGGCTACTAATGCAAAACAACACTTTTCAACCAAACAAAGAAATGAAAGATTTTTTTTTTATTTGAATGCTCACAAAGCAAAAAGGAAAAATATCAACAAGTCAAAAACCAAGAAAAACTTCTGGCCTAATCGCAGATCGCAAAGAATCACTTCAAGAAATCACACACTAGCAACTTAA
>JASDQU010688154.1:25163-36493 GCA_032191745.1 Picea mariana
TTGAGGAGTTAGTCAGGTTATCTCTTGCATTTTTTCAAACTCTAACTTACCATCATGGTTAAAAAAAAAATTTGAGCTAGCTCTAGTTTATATGCGTTAGAAATGGTTTTGAGCTCGATTATTTTATGATATTTTTTGGGTTTTGTAATGATTTTGGGAAAAATAAGACAAACCCTTTTCAAGTTATGAATGAAAAACAATGAATTTCGAACCCAAGTCAAGTAGTATGCTCTGTTCAATTCACATTCGAATTTATCCATTTTTAATTTAGAGATTTACTAGGTCAAGCCTATCATGATGTTTGTTGATCCGAACCTATTTTGCGCTGATCGTTAGCATGATTAAACTCATATCTATTTGTTGGATTGTAATAATTTGTTGTTCTGATTTGTTTCAAACTAAATCTATTGAGTTATCTATGTATTGCTTCCACTTGGGTCGAGTCTAAACTCAAGCTTGAATTGGGCAATGGAATTTGGGTTTTTTAAATGATAACGACACTACCTAAAACCAACTCTTTTATTGTGAGTTAATTCTTTGCATTACTTTTGAATCTATTTGGTTTTAAAATAAAATAGGTCATGGGTTCAAACCCTATCTTTGCATTGAGGCCCACGGGATCGAACTTGGGTCATTTGAGTTGTATGCAGTTTATCATTCCTTCAAATCAAATCGTTATGGCATGGTAAATATTTGGTTTTGATCAAAGGTGTCATATGCATATTGGTATGATGTTTGGTATGATATTATTTCACTTTAGTTTGAGTTAAGAATTTAATTAGAAATGAACAACAATCATTTCGGGATAAGCACTCTACAATTGAATATTCAATCAAACATAGAGTTGCATAGGTTATGTTTTGATTGGATATTATTATAGGTCTCTTCTCATCCTATGATATTAATTTGATTAAAATTTGGGTTAATACTAAGGCCACAAAATACCATGATTAACTTGTTTTACACATATGAGGAACTTGAAAATAAAGGTATACATGCGCTCAAATTTTGTGGAATATGAACATGATTAGTGGCTGATATTTTTTTAATGGAATAAAGAAAATAAATTGGTGGAAGTCACATGTTTTAAAATAATGTTATATAGACTCTATTTTCCATTCATAAATAACACTTTTCATAAGTTAATTTTGTTGAATTTTAACAATTTTCAGATTGCCTAATTACTACCTTATGATTTTCAAACAAAATATTCAATCCATTGTTATCATAGAATAATTACACCTTGAAAATTTCAACCAATATAGCAGTGGAAACAATAATAATAAAGATCTATCCATGCATAAATAGACACAATATTTTAACCTGAGAAAACCCAAACTCGGGATAAAAACCCAACAAACTTTTCTCTAGAAGAATTCAGCCAAGAATCACAAGTACAATATCACAAAGAATAAACCTTGGCACATAGAAAGTTGTGCCCTCAATAGAAGATGATATTCACCACAAGAGACAAGATAAAACTCTAGTCAATGGCTCAAAACCTAGCCACAAAAGATCAAATCTGTGGTTTCTGCGTCCCTTTAGATCAACACACTTCTTCTTTAGGAGGCGAGTTGAGTATGTGTTCAAATGAGGCTAGGCACCTCCTTTAAATATAAGTTAAGTGACTTTTTTTGGGGCCTACTTTACACTTGAATGGGGTAGACTTTACATTTTTTATATTTAATATTTATTCTAAGTCATTTGTAGGGGATGACTTGACTTCTAGTGGAGTTGACTTCCCATTCTCTCTTTCATACATCTTCTAGGGTCTTCTTGAAGGATACAATGGTTTCTTCAATATTTTTCTTATGGAGAATGTATGCCCGATGTTGAGACATCAACACTCCCTCTCAATGAGGGAGACATTCTGATCCGACTTCTCATTCTGGATTTCATACATCTTCTAAGGTCTTCTTCAAGGCTTTAATGGTTTCTTCAATAGTTTTCTTATGGATAATGTCTTCACGATGTTGAAACATCAACACTCCCTATAAATGAGGGAGACATTCTCCATCATACCAATATTTTCTCGAAAGTATACAAGATTTTCCTAAGATAGAGGCTTGGTGATAAAGTTCTTGACTTGTCTTCTTGGCATTTCTTTTGTCATAGAAAATTTGTCCTTGAGCCATTTTGATGATCCTTTCTCCACACAAATGTTTCTAGCACCTCGGGTCTCTTACCCATCCTTGTCAAATCACCATGACAAGGAAAAACACCACACCTGGGCCATTTAACACAAGTAAACCCCTATGGGTGAATGTTTTCCCAATAATATCTTATACATGGAAGCAACTCAAGAACCTTGAGTCATGTTTACCATAGGTACACCCCTATGAGTAAACCCCTAGGTAAACCCCTAGTAAGGACTATGCCTGGGCCCATCTACCACAAGTACACCCTTGTGATAAATGTGTCTTATCTCCATTGGTATACACCCTAATATGGGAGAAGGTTCGCCCGATGCTTACCTAATCCATTCATCACAAGTACACCCTTGTGAGTGAATGTCACTATAGGTAAACCCATGTAAGTGAATATTTCATTCTCCATTGGTTAAGAAACCAATCCTAGGAGAATGAAACCCGATGAAACCACACACTGGAGGAACACTAGCACCTCCATCCTTTAGTCCTTTGAAGACTATGCCTAGGAAATTCACCACAAGTACACCCTTGTGAGTGAATGTCTTCCTGGTGCTACCTCTTGGAGAAAGAGATACACCTTGAATATTTTTTCCATTGAATACTACACTAGGGCCATCCTCCACTGGTCAACTCACTATGACCAATCCTGGGAGAATGTCTGTCTGATGTTTCCAAAACATCAACACTCACTCTCAACGAGGGGAGACATTCTTCATCACGCCAAGATTCTTCCTGAAGTAAACAAACATCGCCCTGGCCAAAGGCTTGGTGAGAATGTTCACAATCTTCTCATCTTTGTATATGTATGGGACCTACACTAATCCCCTCTGCACCATTCCTGCTCATATGTGGATATATGTTAGAGCTACACCACTCCCTTTTTCACAATGTCTCATATGAAGTCTTGCAAGAATATTCCAAAGCCACACGGCTTCATGACTTGTGATTTTGGTTGTGATATACTTTGTCTCTGCTCTATTGAGTGCTACAGAAACTTGCTTTCTGCTTATCCCAAAAATCATATCCGATCCCAAGATGAATCAACACCCCAAGGTGCTCAATATTTCTACTGCACTCCTTGCTCAATCGGAATATTTATATCCCTATAGATCCACTACACCACCTGAGACAAACCATATTTGACTGCACCACAATGGTACTTCAACACATGCTTTGTTGCAACCCAATGATACTGCCAGGGATGGCCCATGGTGCTCTCTACAAACAAAATATTGAACATGTTGTTAACCAGGTATATCAATGATCCAATCAACTACATGTACATCATGGGATCCACCAAATATGAATCTGAAGTGGAATCACTCGACTTCTCTAGTTTTGTCACCATAGGTGTGGCCATGGACTTGTCATCCATCATACTGAACCTCTTCATCACCCCCACTGAAGATCTCATCCGGTCTCTACCATACCCACAATCCCAATACATCCAGCCAATATCCTTCACCTCGAACTCTGAAGCCAACTCCCTCTTGCACTGATCAATGACTCATTTTTCTCCCGTCAGAACAGATCCTCAATATACACTAGAAAAATCATTGGATCACCATATTCAACCCTATAGTAAGGTTTGGATCTGCATCACTCTCAATGAATCCAATATCATCAAGAATCCATCCATCTGGGAGTACCACACTCTAGGTTCTTTCTTGTGTCCATACAATGTATTCTTTAATCTTCAAACATGGGACTCCTTCCCATGTGTCACAAATCCCTGACGTTTCTCTATATACACTTTATTATCTATCATACCATTTGAGGAATGTGGTATTTACGTCTATATGATGTAATTTCCAACCCATCACTAAAGCAAGAGAAATGATTGTCATGATGGAAGTATACCTGGTGACTGGAGAAAACATCTCCTCATAATCCACTCCCTCTGTCTGGGAGAATCCTNCCTCACTTTGTACTTCTCGATGTTTCCATATGTTTCATATATAATCTTATAAAGCTACCTAGAATTCACCACTGACTTCCCTTGAGGTCTCAGAACTACACATCATTCTTCATGATGGATTGATACTCTTCCATCATGAAATCCTTCTAAACTTGTTTTCATGTTGCCTTCTCATAACTAGATGGTTTGGAATCAATGATGTGGCTCATCAATGCCATAAATTACTTGTTCTTAACCAAAAACAAGGGGCTCTTGTACCAGGGATAATGGCCCAATTCAAAAATGCAAAATAACTACTTGTTATTAACCCATAACAAGGGGCTCCCATACTAGGGATAATGGACCAATAAAAATAACTAATTGACAATGGGATCCCATACCAGGGATAATGTTCCAATTAAAATAATAATAAAAAATCAAAGCATACCCTAGAAATCATAAAAAAACTTTCATGATCAAAGTACCTCTGAGATTTGGCATGATATGATCCTACAATAAACCTGCAACTCGTGCTAAAGTGGGCCTCAAATGTGCTTAAAATAGGTATGATTTTTTTGTTAAAATATTCCCCATAAGTGATATGAATTCACCTCAAATCAACATGCCAAAAAAAAAATCTGAACAGACTTTAAAAATATCAGAAAATTTGCCTGCCATTCCTACAATTTCAGCACCTTTCTCCCTCTGAATCTCATCCTAAAACCTATGCAATTCAACCTCCGGTTCTACCATAAGTATGGCCTTAGAGACTGTTGCAATAATTTTCACAGAAGGAAAGTTTGAAAACTCACCTTCAATATAGACCTGGGACAACACTAGACAACCCTTCACGTGCTTTATATTTGGCCACATATAGGCTCTTAATCCATGCTAGGATAAACCAAGGAATAAGGTCTTAAATTTTCCTTGAAAGAGCCCGCCTCAAAAATAAGATTTGATATGAGTCGAGACACTCTAGAACTCATGTCATAAAATATCTAAACTTTTCCCAGTTTACTCATAATGAAACCTCAAATTTGTGCCAAAACTTTTTCCAAGTATGCTACCCCATTGTAGGCCCTAATGTGCCCTTCAAGTCTGTGCTAAGATAGATGTATGTGTGTCATCCTTGCTTCCAAATTGTTGGAATTCAGCTTTAGGAAAGGCTTGGACTTGGCCTCATATGACTCACCTTTATTAACTTAGATTAGCCTCAGAGTAGGCTACAGAGGGAGCCTCAGAACATGATTCTATATCGTCCTTATTGCCTCATACATTCACCACATAATAGGCCTAGTAATGGCCTCAAATCCGCTCCGATAAAATTTAGAAATCAACTTCATAAAGGTTTTCAAAATTTTCCCATAAACTTAAATAAATCCTTAGAAAAAATTCGGTCGGATAGCTCTCCCAAATAAAAAATCAAATTGTCAAAGGAGGTTTAGGTCTATGTGCAATGGTACACTTCAACAAGGCTCTGATACCATGTTGAATTTTAACAATTTTCAAATTAGATAATTATTGCCTTATGATTTTAAAACAAAATATCCAATCCACTGTTATCATAGAATAATTACACCCTGGAAATTTCAACCAATATAGCAATGGAAACAAGAATCAAAAAAATCTACCCATGCACAAATAGACACAAGATTTTACCCTAGGAAAACCCAAAATCAAGAAAAAAACCCAGCAAACTTTTCTCTAGAAGAATTCATCCAAGAATCACAAGTACAATATCACAAAGAAGAAAACATGGCACATAGAAAGTTGTGCCCTCAATAGAATATGATCTGCACCCCAAGAGACAAGATGAAACCCTAGTCAATGGCTCAAACCCTAGCCACAAAATCTCAAATTTGTAGTTTCTGCATCCCTTTAGATCAGCACACTTCTTCTTTAGGAGGTGAGTTGAGTGGGTGTCCAAATGAGGCTAGGTGCCTCCTTTAAATAGAATTTAAGTGAATTTTTCTGGGGCCAAGTTGTGGGGTCGAATTTGCACTTGATTGGGGCTGACTTTACATTTCTTATCTTTAATATTTCTTCTAAGTCATTTGTAGGGGTCGAATTGACTTCTAGTGGATCCTACTTCTCATTCTATCTTTCATACATCTTCTAGGGTCTTCTTCAAGGCTTCAATGGTTTCTTCAATATTTTTCTTATGGACAATGTATGCCCGATGTTGAAACATCAACAAAATTCTCTAATCTCACTCGTTAAAATTACATTTCACATTATTCCTGTCTATATAATTAAAGAAAAGGTGAAATTTGAAAGAGATATAGTTGGAATGTGTTGCTAGCTTCATGAAATAAGGTCATATCTTAATGATGAATTATAGCATGTGTATACAATTGGAATAATATGTCGGTTGATTGTTTATAATGAAAGAGTATAGTCATCGTTGAAATAAGTAATATATTGAATAGTTTTTGTCATACACCCCGCCATATTAACACTTTTCACAAATTACACACCTTTTTCATATATCCATATCATACAAATTTCCTTTTCATACACTTCTACTATTCCTATTTTAAAATAAAATGACCTGTATGTATTAGGGTTTACAATTCAGATTCCAAATTTTAAAGAAGAGTGGTATGTTGGCAGAGTTTTCATTGTTGTCCCTGTTTTCAATTTTCCCCTTCATTTCCCTTTTGTGTTGCATGGTTTTTTTATTCTAAGAGCCAATTTAATCATGATGACAAATTGTTTTAGATGCTTAATTTATTGTGTCTTATATATGCACTAACTTGAGTATCATGGTAAATACATGATATTTTTCATTCGTGGAAGCAATAGAAGGGGAAACATAGGAAGAAGAGTGAGATTACCCAACAAATTTTAGCATCATGGGGGGAATAATAAGTTAAGGTTATCCATACACTTTGATGTTGATTATGATGAAGTTCAGAAGTTGATACAAATAGGACATTTGAATCTTAGTGGACAACATGTTTTACCTCATCCTCAATCTCATCCAAACTTTATATTGAAGCTTCATCCTAGCATTGTTAATGTTCCTAAATATCATGTTCAACAACCTAATTATGGATGGTGTGGTATTCCTACCAATCCATCCTCTGGTATCAATAAATGGCCCATTGATCCTCCTCCTCCTCTGGTTCACATAGCATTACTTTTCATTACAAATGAATCTATGCCTCCTCCCCCTCCTCCACATCATAATATTTCTCTCCACAACTCTCATACAGAAAAAGTTAAGCAACCAATCACCTCTCCCAACATAGCTAAGTCTTCTTCCTCTTCTCACTCTAAGATGAAATCAACAAGAAGTGGTAAGATAAATACAAATGATATGCATCTAAAAGTAGCACGGGTGGAAGAGAAGAAGTATCAATATGAAGACTTCATTAGAGAAAGTGAATAATTATTTAGAAGTAAAATCGTTGAATCATTTTTATTTTGTCTTCATGGGTACTTGACATTGGAACTTATTCTTTTGGATAGATGAAAAAATTATGATATTTAATTTTGCAACTTAAAATATAATATTATATTTTGGGAGTTACAAGTGGCACATGTCATGATGTTTTGATGCATATTTATGGTATACTTTACGATGTTGATTTTCTTTCTTTGTTCAAAACAAAAAAAATATACTTGATTACATTGTGGAGTAACAAGGAAAAACTGAGTTGAAAATAAAGGATGTATAATAGAGGGGGACCCCGCCTATTTAGTTATTATATTATTTATTATGTATTCTTATCATAAAAAAGTACTTGTCCTATTATTAACTAAAGTTATTTAACTTTAGTAACTAAAATTAGTTTAACTGCTAGAAAACTACCTTTTGGAGAACAAAAGAAGGAAAGGAAGGACAAGGAGGACATGATAAATTAGAGAGAGAGATAGTTCTTATAAGTTTTTCTCTTTTGTCAAGTGATATTTCTGATATTCATTCTTTCATTTTCTGAGTATCATGAGACCTAAATCCTCTTGTTGAAAACAATATTATTCTAAAGGTGGAAAAGAAGAAAGGACTAAGAAGCAAATACTTTCGACATGCTTCATAAGGTCATTCAATTATCTAGGCAGACTATTTAGTTTGATTAGAATTTATGAATTCATTTTCAATTCTAATTAAGGCTATTTTGCAGAGTCAAAACTTGATGAGCTTGTGGCTTGCATTGATCTGGTTTATTTCAATCTTGGTATTTTTCTTTCAGACATCAGTTGTCTTTATATGATGTTAGATACCATTATATCTTCTAAGCCTAATTACGGTCCTTACCCTTGCAGGGATTTGTAAAGAGGAATTTGGTTGTTACTTAGAAAAGTCATCATTAGTAAAAAAAATCTGGTTTCTTCTCAATTAAGACTTGTGATTATTGTTTTTCATATGTACATTTTATTTATTTATTTTTAATTTTTTATAAACCCTTATACATAAACACTTTTTAACATTTTTTTAACAAAAGCACACAACATGATAATAACATCTGACCCAAGAACATATTTTGTGAGGGTTGGTTGATAATTTTGAATAGTCTATAAGCCTAGGGAAACATTCCCACCTATATCACCTAGCCTAGTGGGATTAAAAAATGCTTGAGTGAGGACTTTCCATTCCTTTCCTCAACATTTATTTGGAAACCATACTGGGGAGTGATATTTTACTCTCTAGTTCTTTTCTTTATTTCAGATGTGATTATTTTTATTAATGACTTTTCCTACCTAACAACAACCTAACTTAAGGTTTCCTGATCAAAGAAGCATTGCATTTTTTCTTTTTTATTTAATTCTTGAAAATTTCCATACCTGTGAAGAACTTGAGCATTCTTGGGAGATCGTTGCACATGATATTGAAATTCAGGATCAAAGAGAAGTCATGGAAAGGCAAGCTCATAATAGGCCTCCTTAATAATTTATTGTCTTATGTCCACTAATTCTCATCTATCAAGATGGTTAAGAGGTAAATATCATGAATTCTATCCTCTCCTTGAAATAGGAAGGAAGAAAGAAATTTTAGAGAATCTTCAACTTGAAATCATAATATTGTTTTTAGATTCCTCTTCGAAAGTAACAAGTATTCCAATATATTTTCCTCGTAGGAAACCCACAATGACTTTATCTAGTGGTTTTGGTAGTATTAGTGGTTCTACCTATTCACAAGATTCAACATCTTCTCTAATAGGAAGTTGTAAGACCCCCTTTATAAACCACTCATTATATGTAATTAATCATGTTAATGATTGCTAAAGCATGACATATAAATATTTTAATTATATTTCCTTTGCTTGAAATGCCAACTAGTTGACTGTGGGATGAAGCCTTAAATGTATTGGCCATAATACCACTAGAGGAAAGAATGAGGGAACCTATTGAGGGGGTTCATTATGATAACATGACCCAATCCTCCTTTCTAAAGAATTAATTTGGAAATATTCAATTATTTCCCTTAACTCTAATTTCAAGGAAAAATCAGTTAATGAGAGAGGACTAGTGGTTGAGAAACCAACCACCCTCAATGAATGGAAGTATGGAGGGATTCCTCAGGTGACAGAAACATGTCAGTTAGAGGAAAGTAGGAGATATCATCAGGAGTCCCCCTGATTGACCCATGGGTTTCCTTCTAACAAAAGAAATAGGACATGTTGAGAACCTTCTCGAGGGATGCATGTAAGAGAAGCACATGAGTGCAGACATCAAGAGAGGGAACATACCATATTAGAGTTTGGAGGATGAGAAGGAAGAAGGCATGAGGGATCCCATGTATGGGAAGGAATATTCAAGTATCGGAGGAAGGATCTGGTTGCAAGACTCATCGAAGAGTCTAGGAACCCAAACTCGAGCTAAGAGGCCACGAGCTTGATGTTGGAAGAAATTTGAAAAACCTCGAAGAGGCCTAAACTAGGAGGGGTGAGGAATTCACTACTAGTGGTGATGTGAAGGAGAGAAATATTCACACACCAATCTTCTTGAGAACCCAAGAGAGATTCCTTGGTGGTATAATGGCCTGGAATCAGGGTGGCATGCTTCTGAAGTTACTAAGAAAGAAGAGCCTATGGTTGGGTGGAAAGGTGAACACCCAAAATCAGTTGGTTGGTTATATACATTTTGTAACTATATAAGTATCCCATGTACTCTGTGTATTGGAATTGGAATGTGTGGAGAGAATGTTACACATTATTTTCGTCATCCCTATGATCGTTAATGATGTAAACTTATTTGTTGCCTTCAGAGGGATCAGTGGCCTGAGTTCCTGAAGAGAGAAGGGAGAAGAACTTTTCCTGAGAAAAGAAGTTGCATTTTCCTATGTAAAAAGCTTGTAAAAAATGAAGTTCGCAGGTTGCTATATAGGCAGAATGCGAGAATGACCCATTCTCGCAGGTTGCACTATAGCCAGGGTGCGAGGTGTTCGCAGGTTTCTCTATAGCTAGGGTGTGAGAATGCCAGCACGTGGAAAAAACAAGTGTTTTCTCGAATCTTCTAGAAGGAGAACCTTCTATGGTGAGGTGGCATCCGAATGGTTTGGATCTTACTCGCTTTCATGATTTAGTGCGATCATCCTAACCTCCTCACCTTATCCTCTTCAACTTATAAAAGGAGAGGAGTTCTCATGGAGAAAGTTAGCTTTTGTTAGCTTGTGGGTTCTTGTTCTTGAGCTTGAGCTTGGGTGAGATTTTGTTGGTTATTGAGCTTGTTAGCTTTAGCTTGGTTGGAGTGGCTTTAAGATTTGCTTTGTCAATATAGATTGTGAGTAGCTATTAGATATATGGTCTCAGAATCCTTGGAGCAAGAAGTGTGTGGGGAATGAAGGATAGTTGGAAGGGACCTTACGACATCAAGGCAACGGTTGTAATCTCTCTTTCACATTTAATATGATACAGTAATATGTTTCTTTCCCATAAATTTAGATCTACTTTATTGCATAACTCCTTGATCATATGCATATATTAGCTATTGAATATATTATTTTCTTTCACTTTGGTTGGTTTGTGCTGTTTTGATCTTGACTGCATGAGAGCGCTGGAGCGAAGCAGGAGCAACAAAGATTAAGGAAGCGATTACAAGGTATGTCTCTTATTCTCACTTCCAATTTAATTCAATAGTTAGATCTAGGGAAAGCGATATAGTATGTCCTGTTTTGTTCTAGATCCAGGTGGATCTAGGGAGATCGGTTTGTGTCCGCACTTACGGATTTATCCAATAACAAAATTGGTGACTCCACTGGGGAACGGATTGTTTCCTAGTTAGTCTAGTTTCCCTTGCTTTGATTGCTTGATTTATGATCTCTGAGTCTGTGGGAGATC
>JASDQU010688154.1:39200-50509 GCA_032191745.1 Picea mariana
AGACTGGTTTTCTTTCCTGTTTTTTGAAGTTTCTGCAAAGTCTGAGCTAACAGAGATTCTGGTCTTCCATACCAGCTATCTTTGTTCCTTTGCTTGACTGTATTTTTTTTTCGAGACCCACAGAGGTACACGCGGCCTGTATAAGGTTTGTACACATGTACCCATGCCCTACTTTCTTACAACCCACATGTAAATGCTAGCTGAAGAAGTAACAGTAGCGTGTATGATTCCATAAATTTTTTGAGGCAGTCATCCTCTTCCCTGTCAGAATCAGTCATTCTAAGGGGTTTTCTAGAACTCTTTCTAGTCTTTGTTGTTTGCATTCTATAGCTTAGGGTTCACCTTAGATTGGTTTGTTCTACGAATTTTTCCTTACATTGTTTTCTTTTTTCTATCAAAGAAAGGGTCTAAGCCTTCAAGAGATCCTGGTTCTCAGTATCAGTGGCCTCTTCCTGGTTTGGATTGTTTGTTTTTATTTGTTTCAGAGTTTTAGAGATACACATGGCCTGTATAAGGCCAACACGCGTGTACATGCCCTCTAGCTCTACACAGCTCGCGTGCACACGCTTGTTGTTGCATTGTCAGCAATGTTCTTGTGAAGGATAGTTTTTGTTGAGGGTGAGGCAGTCATCCTTTCCCTTGACAAGAGTTATTCCTCTCAGGTTTTTTGAATCTCTGTCCTAGCAGTCAGTAGCTTAGGTTTGATCTCAGCCATAACTTTCTTTTTTCATTTAAAATTTTTCATCAAAATTTTCTTTAGGGTTTTTAGTCAAGTGTGAGAGTCCTTTTTTAAGTTGCTAGTGTGTGATTTCTTGAAGTGATTCTTTGCGATCTGCGATTAGGCTAGAAGTTTTTCTTGGTTTTTGACTTGTTGATATTTTTCCTTTTTGCTTTGTGAGCATTCAAATAAAAAAAAAATCTTTCATTTCTTTGTTTGGTTGAAAAGTGTTGTTTTGCATTAGTAGCTAGGGAAAAGTCTTTTCTTTCATAAGTTCTTGACAGTTTGCTTAGATCATAAGTAGCTCATAGTCGAGTGAAATCCTGCTTTGAGTTTTTTGTTCAAAATATCTTAGAAAACTTTTTAAAATTTGAAAAGTTGTTGAAAATTTGCGTTAAGTGAAGGTTTTTGTTTCCAGCTTTTTGTTCATTTTTACTTTCATCTTTCAAACATCACTAGTTTCACTTTCATACCCTTTGACATAAGACAAGCCATAAAATTAATGCTAAATCTAAAATTCATTAGACTTTTATGTTTGTAGGGTTAACCAACTAGTTCAGGATTAGGGCCTTGGATTAGGTTGGAGAGGAAACTATTCAAGGCCTTTAAAATCAAACATTGGAGTCTGAGTTAGGGAGTGTCCAAGTCCAGTATCGTGAAAGTTATCTGGGACCCCCCTCTAACACAGGGGATAAACATGAGGTCACATGCAAAAAGGTAGCAAAGATAACCCCTCCAAAGCTGGACCAATCGTAGTGGAGAACACATATAGAGGGCTTGTCATGGGATTCCATCGATTGCATTTGCCACAGAGCTTCGTGGGTCTCGAATCCATTCGAGGTCCTCAGTTTTCTTCCAGACCACTTGCTCTTGATACCCTTGATAGGTTTCAGGCTTAATACCCTGCTCATTGTGGTCTACTCGACTTTCGACTGTACCCGCCTGGTGATTGTTCACGCGCTGGCAACCTAGTTGCCTATCTTTTTTAGGGACATACACAGGTGACTACGGGGGTATACCACGGTACCTAGGACAGACATCAAGCCACGCTTTGCAAAGTATACCTAGAGGATGCTTCCATGTTCGATTCGCACTTGCACAGGTAAGTTTCTCTAGTGTGGTTGTTGTAATTGTTCTTCCAATTAATTTAGTGTTTTCCTGTCTTATCTTATAGGGAATTTTTTTAGTGTGTGTTGTTTTTGAATCAATAGAATTCCCTAGAGTGTCTTTGATCTTCTCACACAGTGGAGGATCACGAGCTCTGCCGGTCACGAAGGCTTCTTGGCCTGCCGCCGATTACATTGGAGCCACCCCCGCCACCACTAAGGCAAAAGCTAGACCAACAAGGGTCTTTTGAAGCGACTGGGTCACAAGAAATTGTGCCCGACCAACATCCAGAGGAATCAACCGTTTTAGACCTTGGAGCGAAAGCTTTTGGTCTAGTTGAAACCTCCACCACTGATCTTTTGGAACCCACCATCGTACCGGTTCATCCTTATGAGTGACAAACAGTGTCACACACAACAATGGAAACAAATCCTGTTACTCCTTCTGGGAATTCTTCAATTCCCACTACAGTTGTCACCACAAGAGAGTTTCCACCTCCTAACCCACCATCATCGGTCCGAGTCACCATGGTCTTGACCACCTCTACATCACACAGTGGTCCGATCCCATCTCTAGCTGCGGCCACAACCCCATTCACACCAAGTGCGACTGACCACCTCTACATCGCACAGTGGTCCAATCCCATCTCTAGCTATGGCCACAACCCCTTTCACATCAAGTGCGACAGACCCTCCGTTCTCATACGGGATGCCTAGTTCAGGTACAAGTCCTGTACTTTCCTACTCCACTTCATAGACTTCAGGTTTGGGGGTAGGGAGCTCTAATTCTCCTCTGCAAGGGCACATGGGGGGCACTTCCTCTCCCTTTAATGCTTTCCCTTATGGAGGAGGTCATATAGCTCCTTCGTGCCCTTCTCTCGGTGGCACACACCAGCCATCTATCGGGCCGCCTGCACACCATAGTTTATTTGGAGCAGGGAGTCAAGGACCACCTTTGCATAATATGCTAGTAGGTTCGACACCATTTTCTTTGTTCGGTGTGTTTGGTAACAACACCTTCTCGTCATCTTCTTTCTCGACTGGGGGCAATCCCAGTCTCGGACAATCTATTCCTATGCAGGGTACTATTCCTGCATAGGGGGAACACCCAGGAACTTCTTCCGCATCAGGACCTTGGAATTCTTGGCAGGGATCCGTTCCCTCGTCAGGGATGCTGATCTGGGGTAATTCTTTTCACAATCAATGGAACCCCAGACAAAGTGCTATGCCTATCCCCACGGGACTGACATGGGGCAACCCTACCCAAAGTCCTTTGAATGTAATGCACACCCAACCATCTATGTCCTATTTTTGGAATCAGCCGATGATGTCTCCTCACACGCAGAATCTATACGCTAGCCATGGCCATGGTTTTTACCAAAACCCAAGCCAGCAGCCAAACTTTTCCTGGCAACCTGGTGCCAGTCAAACTCCAGGTCCCTTTTTCTCCGGTTATCACCAACAACCCAAACTTCCTTTCCTGGCAACCTTGCATTTGCTAGACTTGACACGGTTGTTGAATGACCCTATCTGTCATGATCCGCACTGGCCTCCTATGTCGATGAAGTTTCCTTCAGACATCCCAAAGTTCAAGGCCAAGCCTAACGAAGATCCAGGAGATCATGTGACTACCTTCCATCTTTGGTGCTCATCTAACTCGTTGAAATATGACTCCGTACAGTTGTGATTGTTTCAACGTACTCTCATTGGGAGTGACGCGAAATGGTACATTGAGCTCGATTTCTCAAGATACTCTTCCTTTGACGAATTGGCGACGGCTTTCCTAAACCATTTCCAGTTACCTGTGAGATACGACATTGACACCGAATTGCTGACCAATTTCTCACAAACAAAAGTGGACCATATCTCTGATCACATCCGAGAATGGAGACATCGAAAGAGTTTAATTAAGGTACCAATCCCACCAACATTCCTGCTCGAGTGTTTCCTTAAGTCTTTGGTCCCACAGTTATCCAAAGACGTCGCAATGTCAGGAGTATTTTCCAAGAAAGACACCATCATGAGAGCTCAACAACTTTAGCTAATCTATTCTCAGTCCGGTTTATTATACGAGATCTTGCCAGATGCACCATGCTCAATACTTGATAAAACCAGACAGAGCACTGGACCACATGCCGATGGTATTGTTGGTTCAGCACAAACAAAGCCCGCTGAGCAATTGACAAAGTAGTTGCAGCAGTTGTCTTTACAACACACAATGACCAGCCAAACTACAGCTTTGGCTGCTCCCCCTACCAAAACGTCGGATGTACACACAGTGCAATCGACTAATCCAAAGACCACCCAGCAGCCTGAAGGAAAGAAAAAACAACAAAAGAATGGTAAGGGGGATAAAAAACCTACCGCTAATGCTGGTGGGGACAACACTGAGAAACGGAAGGCAAGGTATCCATGCAACTTGTGCACGGAAGACCACTTGACCCATCTATGTCCTTGGCTTGCAGAAGCCCAAAAGTTTGTGATGCAACAACAACCTACTATGTTAACCAATCCATTTCAACATGGGCAAAATCTAACCCAAGCCTCTGTAAGCATGGAAGGGGGCAGCCAAGGACCCTCTCCGTCTTTGAACAACACCGCATCTGCGAATGTATATATGGTGAAGGGTGATGCTTTTATATCGACTAGAGCACATGACTATAGTAAACCAAGCACTTCTGAGAAGGGAAAAGAAGCCAATCTCCCATCTATTTCTCTATAGATTGAGAAGACGTTGGGTGAAACAATGACACGCATCCCTAAAGGCACGTTCAAAAAACTTCTCACAACCCAAATGCAAGGGTCGCCCAGAACTATTCTGTGGTGGAAGATTTATCACAAACCCCTTGTGCGATGTCCGCTTTGGAGGTCCTCCAAAGTTGCCCTTCCCATAAGAAAGCCTTGTTAACCGCTTTAGGATCTACCGAGACTTGTAATCCAGGTACAATCATGCTGGATACAACCAACTTAAAACCTCGTCTGCCTTACCACGTAGTGTTTTAGATAGTAGTGGCTTATCCCACAAAAACGTTTACTCGGAATATCTTCCACACAGTGGTTGATGAGGGTGCCTCGACATGTGTTATGTCGTTGGCATGTTGGAAGGCCATTGGCCAACCCATTTTTTTTCGTCACCTACTCTCCTCACTGCTTTCGACGGTCGTTCATTCCAACCACATGGTATCATTCCCTCTTTTCCCGTGCGTTTAGGAGGGAAGACCGTGTGTGTCGAGGTAGAAGTAGTCGACACGCCCCTCGACTATAACCTCTTGTTAGGGAGGAGTTTGACTTATGCCATGCAAGCTGTGGTTGCTATAGTTTTTCGAGTCTTGTTGTTTCCACACGAGGGTCAGATTGTGACCATCGATCAATTGTCTTTCTCTAGACCTAGCCCTTCATTGGGGGCATCCACGGTCCCGATGATTGATAATCCTCAACCAGGCGTGGTCAACATAGGGGTTGGTTTGTGCCCATATTTGATGGGTACCTTCGATTACTCACCCCCTCAAGGAGATATTAATTTTATATCCAATCACCATAAGGTTGATATTTTTTAAGTTTCATCATTCCGCACGACTTACTTTGATGATCTGTGGATACTTCCTTCCCCATTGACCATGATGGATGGGACAGGGCACCTGGGCATGTCCATGCCCTTGTCTGCAACTGAAGTAGCTTACTCTTTAGTCCAACAAGCTTCAACCAACACTGATCCAACTCCTGCAAAAGAGTTCGATCCACTTCTAGAGCCTATTTGGGATCAGGGTTCTCTCGCTGACACCGATTCATTAGACTTAGTATTGCCCTCTGATGAAGCTATAATTGAAGCAATGACTAGTCTGGACAAACCCTGGGAAGATATTTCTCATAGATCATACTTCATCCCAGAGTTAAGCAGAATCAAAGTAGGGGAATTCACTTTGATTATGACTAGAGATAGGTCTTTTCCTATCAATCCTTTGGCTACTTGTGTTGTTTATGCCAAGGGTAATATGGAAAGTATCACTGAAACGATACCTATAAATCTCTCCAGAACCCCTGGCGTCATAGACAATGTTTTTTTCAGAGCATACTGCTCCCCCGAGGAGATACCCAACATCGACCCACAAAGTGTCAATCATGAGCTAACTTTGTTGATTTTCAAGCTTGCTTTGAGATCTGAAAGCAACATTCGGTGAGACTGCATTTATGCTTTTTGATCTTGTTTGGATTAACTGAGAAAAGTAACCTCTACGAGTCTTCTTTTAAGCCCTTTTCAGACCCTCTAAACATGAAAATATTTTCGAGCGATCTCGTGGCCTTTCACTCTTGTTAAACTAAAATTTGAAGTCACGTCTGTTCGGTGGTAGTTTACCCCTTTTTCGGCCCGAATGATCAACTGTACGAACAAAGGTATACTCTATGGAACTTCAGTTCTCTAGAAGAGTACTCTCAGGTATCATTTTAACCCTTTTTCAAGCCCGAGGGACTAAATTTACGAAAAAGGAACCCCCACGGAGTCCATAGTTAAGCTCTTTTCAGACTCCCTAAAATTGAAAAGATCACCGAGTGACCTTATTCTCTCACACTCGTTAAACTAGTCCAGAAGAACATTCCTGACGGAGTCCATAGTTAAGATTTTTTCAGACTCCTTAAAAATGAAAAAATGGCCGAGTGATCTTGTCTTTATCACACTCATTAAAATGGTTTTGAATAGATGTCTTGTCGGTGCTAGTTTACCCCTTTTTCGAATTGACTAGACTACCTTCGAAAAAGGTACCCCAATGGAGTCTCCTTTTACGTTTCTTCAGACTCCCTAAATATGAAAAACCACCAATCTTACCTTCTCTGGGCTCGTTAAACTTACATCGAAGGACGTTACCATTGTGTGTTTTGTTAACCATGTTTGCATACCTGCATCTTTGGTCTAAATGTCGGCTCCATGTTGCTCCCAACTGAACCATCTGAAGCATACCTTATACGCAAGCCTTTTAGCACTTTGCCTCTGCGTCTTAACACCCTTGGCCCCTGGAGGATTTTTCCCGAGTATCATTATTCTGAACATCAGTCTTGTCCTTGCACCTTGAACTTGTATGTTTGTAACACTCGTTCCTCCATTGTAACGTAACATTCCTTTATTTTTTTTTCCAAAATCATTGAAAAGGACAAAAAAATCAAATATACCCCAAAAAGAGGAAGGGAAAAGTATTTTCTTTATTGGTAGCACAATGATTTGACCTTGGATAAAGCACATTTGTCCATTTGTTCGTCAAACTATGGGATTTAATACGACCTTAGGAAGCATTTCTTGCTACATAGAGCTGTGTCCTCCTCCATTTGGTCATTCTTCCAAACATATGGAGAGTTTGCGTTGCCTCCTTCCTCGTAAACTTATTATTATGCCATGCTACTTGAGTCTCATCATTTGTCGTGTTGTTGTCCAAGGGAAGTTTTTACCAAGCCTGGGTCGGCCCCTCTGCAGTTTGTCTCTTGCCCTCATACCCGACCATCCTGAACGTCCAATGAAGTCTTTGTTCAAAATCAATGAAGCCTTCAGTCTGATCATCAAGATTCTCTAGTCCATGATCGACGAGCCATCGAAGACCTCTGGGTAGTGAAGTCGTACACTCATATTACACTCCTACATGGGTTTTGAATATTTTGAAGTTGTTTTTTGAGCTCTGAAGACCTCATCTCCAACCATCAGGCCTTATCAGCTTCTACGAATATGGATACTCTACATGTATATCTTTTTTATTTCGAGATGTAGCTCGGCTGTGTATTGTTCGTGGCTAGACTTTATATAGTTGTATGACATGGATCTACAGTGTATTTGATTGGTATCCATGCATTTATTTTATTCTGAGAATGGGTATGCCTGCCTCGGTGAGACAATTGTTATTTTTGCAGATGGCGCCTCCCGATTTCTGGTCCCTGGGCTCACTTGTTCGGCACATCAATAAATATTGGTAATGTATTTCGGCCATCCGATGCTCTTCTGACCTCACACATTAGGGGGCATCTGTTATAACCCTAATTTGCACCATACATGCTTACCTGGCATCAGGCCATCTCATAGCCCTTCTTTGCCAAGCCACTACTAAAAACCTCTTCTAAAAAACTCCATTTTTAAAAGTCCATGCTAGCTGACCCACTATAACCCGCGTGGATCTATAGTGTCCATGCTAGCTGGCCCACTACAGCTTGCATGGACCTACATAAGCACGAAAAAAGGAAAGTTGCCGATGGAACACAGAGCTTTGGGTGAGTTAACTAAACCTTCTGGCCATGCATGGCCGATGGTTCGCCCAAATACCTAGCTTCTTCTAGCCTATAAAATAAGGGTTAGGGGTCCTATTTAGGGGAGGATAATAATAGTAGAGAAACTCTACCCAATTGCACATTCCCATTGTCCCAACCTTTTAGCCATCCTTGTGCAAGAAGAGATACAGAGCAAAGAAGTTGGAGGATAGTTGAAGAGGAGCCTAGGATCAGGTTCGCGGAGCGATGGTCGGTCTCAACATTGTAAGTTGATTCAGTAAAATTAATAAAGAAATGCTTTTCCCGTCCCACTATATGAGTTCTTCATAGTTTATTGAATATATATTTGAATTTCTAACCCATTAATCTGTAGGTAAAATGCATGTATAGTTTGTTGCTTGTTTTGTATGCAGGTCAGCCTTGGGAGGAGATCTTCCAACAAGCGATCAAGCGTGAAGAAGGATCAAAATCAAACGCCTGAAACAAGGTATGTTCGTCTAACCATGTATTTGCTTAAAAGAAATGGGGATTAGGTCTGGGATGATGGTAGAAAGTAGGATTCTTTTGGTCTCATCTGCATGCATAATATAACCCTAAATGCTACTCCGTAGGGGGATTTCCCACCACAACACCAAGGGGTATTCTTTTTATAGCCTCAATAACTAATTGATTTCCACAGAATCTGGAAGATATTTTCCACATGTAATTGTCGGTGGTTAAAGTTGACTCCAAAAAATCCACTATGTCGAGTTGAGTCGACAAGACTTGACCCAAATGATTATCCATCCAACTCGTAGTCAATTTTTGTGTCAGTCGATCCACCACCTGAATACGACCTTTGACTCTTGGTAAACTATATGAATGATAGGAACATCAACTAATTGACTGACTGGTGTAGTACATTTTTCAATCTCCTGACTGACTATATCCAAAAGTAGGTCGAACTCTTGACTCACTAAACACATGAGATTTGTGATGAACCATCAATGCTTGATTTTCCAACACCCGCCATCAAGACATAGCTTTGTAGATTTAGAAGGTGAAATTATGTCATTAGGTCACCCCCCCCATAATTACAGCTTCTTGAATCCAAAACATCCTACAAATCTTGATAAATATGGGTTCAACTAAAGGTTTGGTGAAGATATCAACAATCTCATCTTTTGTCCTACAATATTCAAGTGAGACAATGTTCTCATGAACCAATTGTCTCAAATAGTGAGCATGCAACTCAACATGATTCATCTTACTATGGGAAATAGGATTGTCAACAACCTGTATAGTACTTTGGCTATCACAGTAGATGGTATTCAAGGTATGAATAGGAATGCAAAGCTCTCCCAAAAGTTGGAGAATCCATATTTCTTAAATACATGCTTGAAAAATTCCATAGTACTCTGCTTCTGTAGTCGACAAAGAGACTACCTTATGTTTCTTGCATGACCACACCAAAGGTCCAGTGCTATAGAGAAAAACATATCCAAAAGTGTACTTTCAATCATCATCATTGCTAGCCCAGTCAGAGTCGGTGTAGTGGACTAGAAAATTTGAACTTTGACAATACTTGATACCAAAAAGAATGGTACCTTTGAGATAACGAATAATTGATTTCATTTCTTTCCAATGCATTTCTTTAGGGTCTTGCATAAACTAAGAAACCACACTAATAACAAAGAAAATGTCAGGTCGACTATGAGTAAGATAAATAAGACTGGAGACCAATTGTCAATAGAGTGTAGCATTGAATGTGGGTGTTTGACAGGTTTTGGTAAGCTTTACTCTAGACTGAAAGGGAGTAGCACAAGGATTGCAATCAACCATATTAAAAAGTTTTAAAAAATCCATCACAAAGTGGTAATACTTGAAGACCCAAAATATAATGTAGAGTACCAAGATCTGTCATACCAAAGGAGTCATAAAGTTGTTTATTCAATCTAAGTATGAGATCATTATTATTTCCAATAATGAGTAAATTATCTACATATACAACAATATTCAGAGTTTCTTCATTGGTATGGAGGACATATAAGCTATGATCAGATTCACACTGTTTGAAACCAAGTTGAAGAAAGAATCTGTTGATCTTAGCATACCAGGCTCAGGGAACCTGCTTCAAACCATAAAGATACTTCTTGAGTCAACAAACCAAATTTGAATTTGTCACAAAACCATGTGGTTGTCTCATGAAAAATTCTTTAGTTAGGTCTCCATGAAGAAAATCACTCTTCAAATCCATCTGATGGATTTTCCATCCAAAAAAAGAAACAATAGAAAAATTTAGTCAAACAGAGTTCATCCTTGTGATAAGGGAAAAGGTTTTAGTGTACTCGATGCCTTCTTATTGAGAAAATACCTTCATGACTAGGGGTGATTTATGTCTCTCAACAACAGCTTCAAAGGTAAATTTGGTCTTGTAGACCCATCGACACTTCACAATGTTCTTTCCTTTTGGTTAGGGAACCAAGTACCAAGTATGATTCTTTGACAAATAATTTATTTATGTCTTCATGGACTACTCCCATTTAGGTCATCCTTCAACATATGAATAGGTAACAAGGCATAAGTTTCAAGGAAATGAGTTATTAAGGCAATGATGGCATGTTGATTTTGACTTCGAGTTTGTTTTCTGGAGGAAACATCTCTAGCATTAGCTCCAGTAGCCTCAATTTTATTTACAACCCATTAGGGTAGATAAGAAATAGGTGAACTACAATTCACTTTAGCAGGTAGATCATAAGTCGTAGGGTCTTCAATCAACAAACCAATCGAAACATAGGATGATGTACTAGTTGACTCAGAGGTCGACAATCTAGTAGGGATAGGGATAAAGTTCAATTATATTTTCGAGGAACTTGATAATGGAACAAGAGAAAAAGTGTCATAAACAACGTCAAGGGAATAATCCTATAGACATCTATAAGAGGCATTCAAAAACTTAACGCTAGAATACTTCTCATCAAACTGAACATTTCTCCTAATAATGATTTTTCGTTTGACAAAGTCAAACAATCGATAGGATTTCAACTCTTCATAGTTACCCATCATGATTCAAGCATGGTGCTAGACATGTAGTCCTTAAAATAGTTTTTGTAGTTTTGATAAATTTTTGAGGAAAATTCTAAGTATATGAAAAGTGCGCAGAAGCAGAAAAGTGTTTAGAAGGAGAAAAGTGTGCAAACAGAAGACAATGCGTAGCTCGAATAATAAATTTTAAAGAATAAATCCAAAATAATAAAGAAAGGAAA
>JASDQU010688155.1:24424-48602 GCA_032191745.1 Picea mariana
CCGATCATGCACCTATTCTTTTTCAATTGGATATTGGTTACATGTCTACTGCCCATCCCTTAAAATTTAATCCTTCCTGTTTACGAGAAGAGTCATTCGCTGATTTGGTTTGCGAAGTGTGGAACACTCATCAGGATTATGGGGAGGAGGGAGCTCAAAGGATTCTGGTCAGGAAGATGAGAATGCTAAAAGATCATGTGGAGGTATGAATCACCGAAAGGAAACAAAAGGAAGAACAAGTATTTGAAAACACTGAAGCGACGATTTCTCTTCTTGTCAAAGAAAAAATTAAATGGTGATCACAGTAACGATCTTGATCGTCGACTGAAAACACTTATTGTGCCCTAGTTACCAATCCACTCTCTTCTGTCTATTGCTCCCTCCTCTGGCTAGTGCACCCTCCTTAGGCAAGTTTTCCCTCCTCTGGAAAGTCCACCCTCCTTTGGCTAGTGTTCTCTCCTCTAGAAATTGTTCCCTACGCTGGCAGGTGCACCCTCATCTTCACAACTCCCTCCTCTAGAAAGTGAGCCCTCCTCTGGAAAGTGCACCCTCATCTTCAGAACTCCCTCCTCTGAAAAGTGCACCCTCCTCAGGAAAGTGCACCCACCTCTTTGGCTAGTGTTCCCTCCTCTGGAAAATGTGCCCTTCTCTGGAAATCATGCCCTCATCTCTATAACTTGAAGGGTGATAGATCTCTCTTGATTGGAGATAAATATGAATGAAACTTAATGATTCCTCTTCAATGACTCTGTACAATGGAGGAAATCTCTTTATATAGTGGATCTTGCCTTGTATTTGTTTTATTTTAAGTTGACTTTCAATGCACTCCATGTCCAGATTGGACCCAATGTGTGTAGGATTAAACCACAATCTAAGACTAATTGTGAGAAGGAAATACTACACTAGGTAATTGCAAAAGAGAAAGAGGAGAGAGAAAAATGGAATCAATATTCACTCATAAGAGACTAGGAAACCAACTCTAATCACATTGTATTAATCCTTGTTAATGAGTACAATATATAGGACTCTCCACATGAGGAGTAATGCACACTAGGTTGGGATTTCCATGTGCATGCTCAAGTAAAAAAGTAACTTCTCCCAGTGGCAATATTTCACTAAAGTCAAAAGTTGCCAATAATAAGAAAAGGTCAAAATTATAGGTGTGAAATTAATGATAACTCTACATGAAGTCAACATGCATTCCATAATAAAAAAAATGTCCTAGAATAAGACTAGAGTTCAAGAATGGAACTAAATTCCTAACTCAATGAGAATTTGTTAATTGTGAAAAATCACTAAATAAGTGAAGTGAGTTAACTCTAAGTAGGTGGGTAATGCGCACTTCTCTAGGAGGCTAATATTCTTACTAAACGGTGTTTTATAGCCATGAAATAGGAAATATCTCCTAAAATTAAGGAAATAGGAATTATCTCCTAAAAAATAAGAATTTAGCTAATGGTGGCTAAAAAATAGGAACTGGCCTAATGGTAGCGGAAAAAATAGAAATTTGCCTAATGGTAACTAAAAATCAGGAATTCTCCTAATGGTGGTTTATGAGCCAATGGTTTTGGAAACCCATGGTATTTTCCCATGGTATTACATATCGGAATCCATCGGCTAAAATATACATGTTATAAATAGCATTCCTCCTAAATAGTAGAAAAAATGAAAAAATGAGTATGCCACTAAGTATGTAGCTAAGAATGAACCCCAACAACGTGCAATCCACATATCCATATGCCAAGTCTTTGAATCCCTTGGATCTATAGGCCTGTCTTCTGTGCCCAAGGTGTACCGACTGTCTCATGCATTTGTTGATCATCTTTCTTACTTGAATGACGTCAAAGACACTCCTTACATTTATTTTTGTTTCATGGCATGCCGAGCATCCATCCATTCAACTTGCGATGGGTACCCCACCATCTAGGCACTTCTGCCCAATGACTATGGTATTGTTCCCCAAGTCAAGGCACATGTAATCCACCTATACATATTCCAAGTCTTTGAGTCCCTTGGATCTATGGGTCTATATTGTGTGCCCAAGGTGTCCCAACTATCTCATGCATTCGTTGATCATCTATCTTGCTTGACTGACATACAAGACACTCCTTTCATATCTTTTTGTTTCATGGCATGTCGAGCATCCATCCATTCAACTTGCGATGAGTACCCCACCATTCAGGCACTTCTATCTAGTGACTATGGTGTTGTTCCCCAAATCAAGTCATGTGTAATCCACCTATCCATATGCCAAGTCTTTGAGTCCCTTGGATCTATAGGCCTGTCTTGTGTGCCCAAGGTGTCCCAACTGTCTCATGCATTCATTGATCATCTATCTTGCTTGAAAGACATCCAAGACACTCCTCATAGAAGCACATGAGGTGCTTCTATGAGACGTGTGTATTCATTTATCCATTGGTTTGGATGAGCAATTGATTTATCATTTCCCTCATTTATATGTGTATGTTATGTTTCATGTATGTCTCTTGATCCCAAGAAGTGGTATCAAAGCCAAGGTCATGGTGGTCTACGAGAGCACAAGGTTTTCATGAGTCAAGGAGAGTTAGACATAGGTAGTGTTAGCGATAAATCTTGTCACTGGTTCGAGAAGCACGCGGGTCTGCAAGTTGCATGCAGTGCTCAAGCGTAGCTCAAGAGAATTCTTGTTTTTCTCCAAGTATCAAATCAAGAGAGCGTGCAAATTCTTTCCATTGACAACCGAGATTCATCTGCAAAGAAAATCAACGGTTATCGGGGTGTCGGAGTTGCCAATCTACTCGACATTTAGCAGCAGAGAAGTCTCTTCTCTTTAGAGGATGAATACAGGTCGTCTGATCCAGAGGCAGGTGGCGAGAGATCCCATAGAATCGGGGATCGGGGAACTGAAAGTCCTGCACACATGGCATCAGAAATCCCGATACCCGATTTCCCGATATCGGGGGTAGCTTTCAATAGTGGAAGACAGGTGGCAGGCTATGCACCAAGGAGCTAACCATCAACAAGTCAACGGCCATAAGCCATCGGGTTTCGGGGAATCGCAAGTTTAGTGGACACAAACATCGTGTTGTCAAGAACGCCGAAATCCCGATGGAAAGTTGGACCACGGTCGCACAGGGACAGGTCATATGGACTATGATCTGGTCGGTAGGGGATAATTCCCGAAAGAAGGAGCTCATCACATATAGGGATATCAAGGATCCAGGAGGCAATGAACTCACGCACTTCAAACTTGCGAATCCCGATCCCCGAAATCCTGAAGCCTCGTCGCATACATCCACCATCTATCCTTTGCCTCCACGTCTTCTTTCCATATCATGCTAACCACAGTTTTTCGGCCATTGTGTTCCTCCACCTGGCTCGTACACTTCAACACCCATGGATCCTGCCACTTGTATATGCCCTATCGTTTTCCTTCCCGATCACCGTCCACTCACCACTCCATGTCAACTCATCAGGCCTACCATGATTTCTCCAAGCAAGATTCAAATGGCAGAGTATGAAGGTTTCCATGTCCTATAGGCACAGGATCGGCCAGGGCCTTCCCCGATTCCAATGAAACAGTTATTGCAGTAGTTGAGGGTAGTTGGACATCGTTTCCTCCATAAATGGAAAGCCAAGGAATGAATGCAAGATTCTCAATTCAGTCCCGGGTCCTTTCGGACGCGATTGCATCTAACTAAAGTTCACGAACGTCCAGAGACTACATGCGTAGTAAATGTGAAGACGTAATGTCTTCAATGCAATGTCTCGATTTAGCTTCCAGTTTTTGTTCCAAGTATATGTAGGCATTTCGGCCATTTTGAAGGGGATCGATGGTTGAGCAGAGCTCCCGGGGTTGTAAAATTTTAATGAAGCATTGTTGTTCTAGTTATGTATGAATTTTGGAGACTTCTTGCGTTATGAATGCCAGTTTCTATCATGTCTTTGTTTACACTGTGTTAGAGCAGCTCGGAATTGGAGGATCCAGTCGAGCTGTAACTATTATAGGATGATGTTGTAATGGATCACTGTAATATTTACGGAGCCTCTAATCAGTTCCTGTGATTTCTTTAACGCTGAACGTCTTGGAATTGGAGGATCCAGTCAAGTCCCCTTTCAGTTTCTTGAAGCCCTAAACCAGGAGGATCCTGCTTTCAGAGATTTTCCCCTACAAACCGCTGCAAGCCTGATGCCCTAAGCTATTTGTTCACTTTCTCCTAAGTCTTCCACCTGTTCAAATTTAAATCAACCCACTGGCTGAAGTTAGGATTCTAGACCTCCTTTGTTATTTATGTACTAGACTCAGTCCCTGAGTTAGAGTGATACCTCGTAGAGTCATTATCTCCATTTTATCACCCTTTACAAACAAATCGTGACATAAAATTGATGGGCATTGGGCTCTTCTCCTGCAAGCAATCCAGGAGTGACTTCTGACGCTAACATTTCTGGCACCGTTGCCGGGGACGAAATTGAAGATTTTCCCTAGGTAGAACGACATTAAGTCTCTGAATCCGAAGGTGCATAGGATCATCAGAGCCTTTTAGATTGATAATTTTTCACCTGGCGACTCCATTGTGACGACTCTGCTGGGGAGAACCTGCTCTGTTAATTGTGGCTTTCAGAGGCAGGCATACACGGTCTCACCCAAAGTTCCCTCTAGCTACACCTGAAACGGATCCAGAGGCGGTGCTGAGAAAGGGAAAGTCCTCCTCCGAAGAAGTTTCCATCATCGAACTAGGTAATCCACCATATCCTTCTGTTGGAGCTCCTTTTTCTCCTCCTCATATTTTTGACAGGCCTGTCTCTGCAGTTTCCCGTTTCTTAAATTTTGGGAGTGTTCCTATTGAGTTTTCCCCTACTGGTCTGGGATCAGAGGGACAAGACTTTTTCACTCCCCTCTCCTCTGAAGCTACACCTTGGCGTAGACCCGTGACCTCAGAAGACTTCCCTACTCCTGTGCAAGGAGGAGCACTTGCTGACTAGAGCTCGATAGCCTGTTCTCTGAATCACCTCTTGTTTCCCACCCCACTTCGAGATTTATCATTAATAACCCCTTTGCGAACTCCTTATCCTCCAAGTTCTCCTACACCTAACATCCCTATGGCTGGTGCTAATCCCCCTCTCAACAGAATGTATGCTATAGTCGCTGCCAGATACTCTCCCTTAGTTCTTCCCCATCCTATGAATCCACTCCCTGCTGGAGATTACTTGAAATACATGCCCAAGTTTACTGGGGAAGGAGACTTAACTACTGAAGAGCACCTAGCTACCTTCTATAGTTATGCAAACAACCTCAATATTGAAAACGAGGATGTCTAGATGAGAGTTTTCATCCAGAGCCTAGATGGTGAAGTGAGGAAGTGGTTTAGAGGATTGGCCCCAGGATCTATTGCTGGGATTGAGGCTCTAGATAGTGATTTCCTGAGGCAGTGGGGAGATAGGAAGGACTTCATGTACTACATGATAGAGTTCGGGTATTTGAAGAAAATGGAAGGAGAGTTTGTCTCCGACTTCTCCAAAAGATTCAATAAAATGTATAACAAGATTCCTGCAGAGATAAAGCCCTCAGAAGCCTCTGCCCAAATTTCCTATGCTGGTGCATTTGACCTTGATTTCTGCCTGTTGTTGAGAGAATGAAGAGCCATCTCCTTAGCCCAAATGCAATATGCAGCCATAGAAGTGGAATCCAATGTATTAGCAGCTGACAGACCGAGAAACAAGGCCGACACGGACAGAAGAAAAGGAAGGTCAGAAGCCTCAACTTCTGGATCATTGGCGCCTCATCCTCAAGTGGATGAACTGACCAAGATGGTGAAGTCTCTGTCTGCAGAGATGGAGAGGATGAGGATGGAAGGGAGGCAGGCGTATAAAGGCCCTCATATCGCTGAAAACAAGGGGGGTTTCAGGAGGCCAAATAATTTTACTTCCCTGAATGTGCAAAAAGAGAAGGGAAGGGACAGAGAAGACCAAAAGATTCAGGCCCCTTTTCAAAACAATTTTGTGGTCGAGGGGGGAGAAAGAGAATCGGAGGAGCTTGATCCTGAAATCCACTACGTTGGAGACGCTCCTCCTTTTCCTCATCTCACTCAATCTACATATGAGGAGTCTCTCATGGACAGCCAGCTGAATGAGCTAAGTAAGGGAGACAAGGCTGGTGGCGGCTGAGGCAGGTACAAACGAAGGTATGATAATAGGATGGCAGTGCCTAATATTCCTCAGCAGTCCATTAGAGCAGAGATACCTGCTAATGAAGAAGAAAATGATCATAGAGGTAAGAAATCTCAAACCCCCTCCCCCATTGTCCATAATCATGTTCCTGAAATAAAAGAAATTTCGAAGCCTACATCTTCTTTTAATTTTGAGCATGAGATTCAAAGGATCAGAATCCTTGTGCCCCTCACTGAGATGATTAAACATGGTGAATTTAAAAAATGCTTCTCCGAGCTTTTACAATCTGAAGCCTCATGCCTTCCCTCAGACTCCATAAATCTCAAAGATGAAAAACTAGCAGTTGTCCTAGGTCCCATGGTAGAAGATAGAGATGACTCATCCCCTCCCTTCTACACCTCCTTGAACATACATGACAAAGTGTTGCACAACTGTTTGATGGATTCAGGGGCCTCTCACAACCTCATGCCCAAAGCTGTCATGGAAGAGTTGGGACTAGAAGTTACCAGAGCCTATCATGACCTCTATTCTTTTGACTCTAGGAGAGTTTAGTGTCTTGGAGTTATTAAAGGCCTCGTTGTAACCTTGTTTCCACTGCCTATGAAAAGTGTGGTCATGTATATCGTAGTAGCCGATGTCCCCCCCAGGTTCGGAATGTTGTTATCAAGATCTTGTATAAAAAGACTGGGGGGAAACTTGCAGATGGACCTCACGTATGCTACTATCCCAGTGTTTGGAGGAGAGTAGAGAAGACTATACAGGGAAGCTCAATTGGCCTATATAATCAGTGATGAAGCCAATCCCACCAACCATCCCATATTTACCTTAGACACTGATTTAGGCTCCAGTTTACTACAGCTCACTCATGCCCCAGAGCCGCCTTTGAGACTTAGAAAACAACCCATTGTTTCCCCTGAAGTTCCTCTCTCCGTCACCCCAATTTGGAAAATGTTTTTTGATGGAGCCTGTTCCTGAGAAGACGCTGGAGCTGGAGTAGTTTTTGTGTCACCTGCTCAAGAAACCATATCTTTATCATACAAATTAGAATTTGAAGCTACCAACAATGTGGCAGAGTGTGAGGCTCTTGTTCTGGGAGTAACGGCTGTGAGGGAAATGGGAATTCAGGAGATAGCAGTGTTCGGTGATGCAGAGTTGGTGGTCCAGTAGGTCAGAAATGCTTATCAAGCTAAGCATCCTCGACTCAGGAGTTATAGGAATGAGGTCTAGGACCTTGTTCACAGTTTCTTCTCGGCATTCAATATTTCTTTCATCCCAAGAGAAGAGAAAACCTTGGTGGATTCCTTGGTTGCGTCGGCTAGCAATTTCAAGGTACCTCTGTCACCCAAATTTAGATATGATGTGGAGGTTAAATACAAACCTTCCATACCTGACAATGTCAAGCATTGGAAGGTATTCGAGGATGATCTTGAGGTTAAGAGGTTCTTGGAAACTGTTGAGGAATTTTCAGAAATGCACATAGACCAAGATGTCCTCCCAGAGGAAGAGCCCGATGGGAGTAATCTTCTAAATAAGATTGCAGGGCGTGACATTGTACATCTGCCCAAAAACCATATTCCTAAGGGACTCGTTCCCTTGTAAAGGCTTTTTGATAGTAATGATGTGTCTATAAAAGGAAAGGTCTCGAAGGAGGGCGTTGATACTATCCAGTGCAAAATTGGAACCGAGAGTGAGCCCAAGTATGTCAAATTGTCAAGAAGTCTCACAGGAGAGCAGAGGAATGAATACATTGGACTTTTAAAGGGATTTTCCGATGTGTTTGCCTGGACCTACGAAGACCTCAGAACCTATGACACCTCTGTCATTGAACATAAAATCCCATTAAAGGAGGAGGCAAAGCCTTTCAGAAAAAAGCTGAGGAAGATCAATCCCATGCTGCTGCCCATCATGGAGAGAGAAGTGAAGAAGCTGCTTCAAGATCAAATCATCGTTCCACTGAGATATTCAGAATGGGTGGCTAATTGGGTGCCAGTAAGGAAAAAGAATGGAGAGATCAGACTCTGTGTAGACTTCAGAAACCTAAACAGAAGCTCGCGAAAAGATAACTACCCCCTGACAAAGATGGAACATATACTGCAGAGGGTGACAGGAGATTCCAGGATGTCCATGATTGAGGGTTTCTCTGGCTACAATCAGGTCTCTGTTCTACGTGAAGACAGGGAAAAGACAACATTCACCACTCCATGGGCACATTCATGTATGCCAAGATGCCATTTGGACTTATGAATGCGGGGGCGACTTTCCAGTGCGCCATGGACATAGCTTTCGTTGGGGAAAAGGACAAATTTGTGGTCATTTATCTCGATGACATCACAGTATTTTCAAAATTTGATGTAGAACATCATCGTCATCTCAGGAAAGTTTTCTTGAAATGAAGAAAGTTTGTCATTTCATTAAACCCCAAGAAATCCTTATTCGCCATGCAGGAGGGGAAATTACTAGGCCACATAGTATCAGCTGAAGGAGTCAGGATTGATCCCAGCAAAGTTGAGGCGATACAAGCTTTATCAATCCCGAGATCTAGGAAGGAGGTCCAATCCTTCCTTGGTAAAATTAATTTCCTAAGGAGGTTTGTGCCTAACTTTGCTGAGGAGGTAAAGCTTATAACAGCCATGTTAAAGAAAGAAAACGAAGTAAGGTGGACCCCTCAATCGTGACATTCCTTTGAACAAATCAAGAAGGCCCTAACTGAAGCTCCTGTGCTGATCAGTCCTGATTACTCGAAGGATTTACTTATTTTCTCCTTTTCTTCACCCGACACAGTTGCTGTTGTTCTATTACAGACAAATGATGGTGGGTTAGAACAGCCTATTGCTTACTTCAGCCGAGCATTAAGGGATTCTGAATTCAGGTATGACACTATGGAGAAACAAGCTTATGCTTTAGTGAAATCTCTCAAATCTTTTAGAACCTGTATCCTGCAGTCGAAGATCATTGCTTATGCCCCTAGGCTGCTGTTAAAGATATTCTTATTCAACCTGACATAGACGGGAGAAGGAGTAAATGGATAGCCAAAATCCTGGAGTTCGACCTAGAAATAAGGCCCACCAAGTTGATCAAAGGGCAAGGTTTAGCCCAGCTACTGGCTGAAGCAAATTGCCAAGCTTTGGGGATAAGTTTCATCAACGAATTTTCAGCCATTCAACAGGATCGACTATCTGACATAGATCATCAAAAGGAGCCCCCATTGGCTCAATGCCCTTGGTATAAGGATATCATATACATTTTGCAGGAGCTGCGACCTCCAGGCGGCCTGCAAAGAAGAAAAACAAGAGCTCTGAAGCTCAAAGTAGTCAGGTAATGCTTGATCGATCAAGTATTATATTGGAAAGACCCCCTGGGGGTGATTTTAAAATGCATAAGTCCACCAAAGGCCGAGATGATTGTGGCTGAATTTCACAGCGGCCTGTGTGGAGGACACCATTTCTGGAGAGCCACATCTCACAAAATCCTCAGGGCTGGGTACTACTGGCCTATTGTGTTCACCGACGTCTGCAAAGGGATCAGAGCTTGCATCAAATGTCAAAAATTTGCAGGAAAGCAACAACTCAGGTCTCTGCCATTAAAACCGGTGGTGGTTTCAGGGCCTTTTCAGCAGTGGGGCCTGGATTTTATTGGAGAAATTCACCCTCCCTCCAGTGGACAACATAGGTGGATCCTGACTGCTACAGATTTCTTTACCAAGTGGATTGAAGCTATTCCCACCAGGAGTGCTTCCCACAAGGTAATCATCGGATTCTTGGAGGACCTCATCACAAGGTTTGGCTATCCAAATAAGATTGAAACTGATAATGCAGGTGCTTTCAGGTCTGAGACATTAGCCAGGTTCTGTGAGTAGTTCAGGATTAAGTTGATTCACTCCACCCCATATTATCTGTAGGGCAATGGTCTAGCAGAGTCCTCCAATAAAAGTTTAATAAGAATCATCAAAAAGTTGTTGGAATACAACCAAAGGGCTTGGAACTCAAAACTTAAAATCACCCTATGGGCTGATCGGGTGACTACAAAGAGAGCTACCGGTCTCTCCCCTTTCCAGTTAGTCTACGGAGTCAAAGATGTCTTCCCTTCTTAGCTAGCCATACCTGTAGTGAAATTCCTCCAGGACCATCAGGAGGAACCTGATGACATGATCAGAAGGATTCATCAGCTAGTGGAGGTCCAGCAGGCTGGAGAACAGACATTGGACAGGATCCAGAACCATCAATAGAAAATCAAGTAGGTCTTCGATAGGAAGGCCAAGAAGGAGCAGTTCCAGGTAGGAGACCTAGTGCTAAAATGGGATGCTCCTAAACAAGATAAGGGAAAACACAGTAAATTTGAAGCCCTGTGGATTGGGCCTTTCAGAATCTCTAAGGCTTTCTCAAACAACACATACAAATTGCGATATTTAGAAGGTGAAGAGGTTTTCGGCAACCCAGTGAATGGGCATTTCCTGAAGAAATATTTTGTTTGAGTCTCAGATGACTCTTTTGTTTGTAAATATTGTCCTTTTGTTTCTCAGTTCGTTTTCATTTTTATTTTGTGGCATAATAATGACCCCATATCCCAACAGAAAGGTGACTGGAACTGCAGGAGGAGTTCTTAGAGCATCGCAGGGATGACTCTATCCACCATGGAGCCTGATGTTAGCAATAAATCTTGTCATTGGTTTGAGAAGCACGCGGGTCTTCCAGTTGCACGCAGTGCTCAAGCGCAGCTCGGGAGAATTCTTGTTTTTCTCCAAGTATCAAATCAAGCGAGTGTGTAAAGTCTTGCCATTGATAGCCGAGATCCGTTTGCAAAGAAAATCAATAGTTATCGGGGTGTCGGAGTTGCCAATCTACTCGACATTTAGCAGCAGATAAGTCTCTTCTCTTTAGAGGCTGAATACAGGTCGTCCGATCCAGAGGCACGTGGCGAGAGATCCCACAGAGTCGAGGATCGGGGAACTGAAAGTCCCACGCACATGGCAGCAGAAATCTCGATATCTCGATACCCGATTTCACGATATCAGGGGTAGCTTTCAATAGTGGAAGACAGGTGACAGGCTATGCACCAAGGAGCTGACCGTCAACAAGTCAACGGCCATAAGCCATCAGGTTTCGGGGAATTGCAATTTTAGTGGATACAAACATCGTGTCGACAAGAACGCCAAAATCCCTATGGATAGTTGGACCATGGTCGCACAGGGACAGGTCATATGGACTATGATCTAGCCGGTAGGGGATAGTTCCCAGAAGAAGGAGCTCATCGCATATCGGGATATCAGGGATCCCAGAGAAAGGAACTCGCGCACTTCAAACTCGTGAATCCCGATCCCTAAAATCCCGAAGCCTCGTCGCATACATCTACCATCTGTCATTTGTCGCCACGTCTTCTTTCCATATCATGCTAACCACAGTTTTTTGGCCATTGTGTTCCTCCACCTGGCTCGTATACTTCAACACCCATGGATCCTTCCACTTGCATCTGCCCTATCATTTTATTGCTCAATCACCGTCCACTCACCACTCCACGTCAACTCATCAGTCCTACCATGATTTCTCCAAGAAAGATTCAAATGGCAGAGTATGAAGGTTTCCATGTCCTGTAGGCACAGGATCGGCTAGGGCCTTCCTCGATTCCAATGAAACAGTTATTGTAGTAGCTGAGGGTAGTTGCACATCGTTTCCTCCATAAATGGAAAGCCAAGGAATGAATGCAAGCTTGTCAATTAAGTCCCGGGTCCTTTGGGACGCGATTGCGTCTGAATGAAGTTCATGAACATCCACAGACTACATGCGCAGTAAATCTAAAGACTTAGTGTCTTCAATGCGATGTCTCGATTTATCTTCCAGTTTTTGTTCCAAGTATATGTAGGCATTTCGGCCATTTTGAAGGGGATCGATGGTTGAGCAGAGCTCCCAGGGTTGTAAAGTTTTAATGAAGCATTGTTTTTCTGGTTATGTATGAATTTTGGAGACTTCTTGTCTTATGAATGCCAGTTTCTATCATGTGTTTGTTTACACTGTGTTAGAGCAGCTCGGAATCGGAGGATCCAGTCGAGATGTAACTATTATAGGATGATGTTGTAATGGATCACTGTAATAGTTACGGAGCCTCTAATCAGTCCCTGTGATTTCTTTAACGCTGAACGTCTTGGAATTGGAGGATCCAGTCGAGTCCCCTTTCAGTTTCTTGAAGCCCTGAACCAGGAGGATCCTGCTTTCAGAGTTTTTCCCCTACAAACCGCTGCAAGCCTGATGCCCAGAGTTTTTTGTTCACTTTCTCCTAAGTCTTCCACCTGTTCAACTTTAAATCAACCCACTGGCTAAAGTTAGGATTCCAGACCTCCTTTGTTCTTTATGTACCAGACGTAGTCCCTGAGTTAGAGTGATACCTCCTAGAGTCATTATCTCCATTTGATCACCCTTTACAAACAAATTGTGACATAAAATTGATGGGCGTTGGGCTCTGCTCCTGCAAGCAATCCAGGAGTGACTTCTGACGCTAACATTTATGGCGCCGTTGCCGGGGATGGAATTGAAGATTTTCCCTGGGTATAATGACATTGAGTCTCTGAATCCAAAGGTGCATACGATCATCAGAGCCTTTTAGATTGATAATTTTGCACCTGGCGACTCCATTGTGACGACTCCGCTGGGGAGAACGTGCTCTGTTAATTGTGTCTTTCAGAGGCAGGCATACATGGTCTCACCCACAACTGACTCTAGCTACACCTGAAATGGATCCAGAGGTGGTGCTCAGAAAGGGAAAGGCCTTCGAATAAGAAGTGTCCATCACCGAACCAGGTAATCCACCATATCCTTCTGTTGTAGCTCCTTTTTCTCCTCCTCATATTTTTGACAGGCCTATCTCTGCAGTTTCCCATTTCTTAAATTTTGGGAGTGTTCCTGTTGAGTTTTACCCTCCCGGTCTGGGATCAGAGGGACAATATTTTGTCACTCCCCTCTCCCCTGAAGCTGTGCCTTGGCGTAGACCCGTGACCTCAGAAGATTTACCTACTCCTGTGCAAGGAGGAGCACCTACTGACTGGAGCTCGGTAGCCTGTTCTCTAAATCACCTCTTGTTTCTCACCCCACTTCAAGATTTATCCTCAATAACCCCTTTGCAAACTCCTTCTCCTCCAAGTTCTCCTACACCTAAAATCACTATGGCTAGTACTAATCCCCCTCTCAACAGAATGGATGCTATAGTCGCTGCCAGATACGCTCCCTTAGTTCTTCCCCATCCTATGAATCCCATCCCTGCTGGAGATTATCTGAAATACATGTCCAAGTTCACTGGGGAAGGAGACTTAACTGCTGAAGAGCACCTAGCTTCTTTCTACAGTTATGCACACAACCTCAATATTGAAAACGAGGATGTCTGGATGAGATTTTTCGTCCAGAGACTGGATGGTGAAGTGAGGAAGTGGTTTAGAGGATTGGCCCCAGGATCTATTGCTGGGATTGAGGTTCTGGATAGTGCTTTCCTGAGGCAGTGGGGAGATAGGAAGGACTTCATGTACTACATGATAGAGTTCATGTCTTTGAAGAAAATGGAAGGAGAGTCTGTCTCCGACTTCTCCAAAATATTCAATAAAATGTATAACAAGATTCCTGCAGAGATAAATCCCTCAGAAGCCTCTGCCTAAATTTCCTATGCTGGTGTATTTGACCCTGATTTCTGCCTGTTGTTGAGAGAACGAAGAGCCACCTCCTTATCCCAAATGCAAGATGCAGCCATAGAAGTGGAATCCAATGTATTAGCAGCTGAAAGACTAAGAAACAAGGCCGACGCAGACAGAATAAAAGGAAGGTGAGAAGCCTCAACTTCTGGATCATTGGCGCCTCATCCTCAAGTGGATGAACTAACCAAGATGGTGAAGTCTCTGTCTGCAAATATGGAGAGGATGAGGATGGAAGGGAGGCAGACGTATAAAGGCCCTCAGGTCGCTAAAAACAAGGGGGGTTTCAGGAGGCCAAATAATTTTAGTTCCCCGAATGTGCAAAAAGAGAAGGGAAGGGGCAGAGAAGACCAGAAGATTCAGGCCCCTTTTCAAAACAATTTTGTGGCCGAGGGGGGAGAAAGAGAATTGGAGGAGCTTGATCCTGAAATCCACTACGTTGGAGACACTCCTTCTTTTCCTGATCTCACTCAATCTGCATACGAGGAATCTCTCATGGACAACCAGTTGAATGAGCTAAGCAAGGGAGACAAGGCTGGTGGCAGCCGAGGCAGGTACAACCTAAGTTCTGATAAGAGGATGGCAGCGTTTGATATTCCTCAGCAGTCCATTAGAGCAGAGAGACCTACTAATGAAGAAGGAAATGATCACAGAGGTAAGAAATCTCAAACCCCCTCCCCCATTGTCCATAATCTTGTTCCTGAAATAAAAGAAATTACGAGGCCTACATCTTATTTTAATTTTGAGCATGAGATTCAAAGGATCAGAATCCCTGTGCTCCTCACTGAGCTGATTAAACATGGAAAATTTAAAAAATGTTTCTCCGAGATTTTACAATATGAAGCCTCATGCCTTCCCTCAGACTCCATAAATCTCTCCAAGACGAAAAACCAGCAGTTGTCCTAGATCCCATGGTAGAAGATAGAGATGACTCATCCCCTCCCTTCTACACCTCCTTGATCATACATGACAGAGTGTTGCACAACTGTTTGATGGATTCAGGGGCCTCTCACAACCTCATGCCCAAAGCTGTCATGGAAGAGTTGGGACTAGAAGTTACCAGAGCCTATCCTGACCTCTATTCTTTTGACTCCAGGAGAGTTCAGTGTCTTGGAGTTATTGAAGACCTGGTTGTAACCTTGTTTCGACTGCCTATGAAAAGTGTCATCATGGATATCGTAGTAGTTGATGTCCCCCCCAAGTTCGCAATATTGTTATCAAGATCTTGGATAAAAATACTGGGGGGAACCTTGCAGATGGACCTCACGTATGCTACTATCCCAGTGTTCTGAGGAGAGTAGAGAAGACTGTACAGGGAAGCTCAATTGGCCTATATAATCAGTGATGAAGCCAATCCCACCAACCATCCCATCTTTGCCTTAGACACTGATTTAGGCTCTAGTTTACTACAGCTCACTCATGCCCCAGACATGCCTCTGAGACTTAGAAAAAAACCCACTGTTTCCCTTGAAGTTCCTCTCTCCTTCACCCCAATTTGGAAAATGTTTTTTGATGGAGCCTGTTCCCGAGAAGGCACTGGAGCTGGAGTATTTTTTGTGTCGCCTGCTCAGGAAACCATATCTCTGTCATACAAATTAGAATTTGAAGCTACCAACAATGTGGCAGAGTATGAGGCTCTTGTTCTGGGAATAAGGGCTGTGAGGGAAATGGGAATTCAAGAGATAGCAGTGTTCGGTGATGCAGAGTTGGTGGTCCAGCAGGTCAGAAACGCTTATCAAGCTAAGCATCCTTGACTCAGGAGTTACAGGAATGAGGTCTGGGACCTTGTTCACAGTTTCTTCTCGACATTCAATATTTCTTTCATCCCAAGAGAAGAGAACACCTTGGCGGATTCCTTGGCTGTGTCGACTAGCAATTTCAAAGTACCTCTGTCACCCAAATTCAGATATGATGTGGAGGTTAAATACAGACTTTCCATACCTGACAACGTCAAGCATTGAAAGGTATTCGAGGATGATCTTGAGGTTAAGAGATTCTTGGAAACTGTTGAGGAATTTTAAGAAACACACATAGACCAAGATGTCGTCCCAGAGGAAGAGCCCGATGGGGGTAATCTTCTAAATAAGATTACAGGGCGTGACATTGTATAGCTGTCCAGCAACCATATTCCCAGGGGACTCATTTTCTTGGAAAGGATTTTTGATAGTAATGATGTATCTGTAAAAGGAAAGGTCTCGGAGGAGGGCGCTGATACTATCCAGTGCAACATTGGAACCGAAAGTGAGCCCAAGTATGTCAAATTGTCAAGAAGTCTCACAGGGCAGCAGAGGTCTGAATACATTGGACTTTTAAAGGGATTTGCTGATGTGTTTGCCTGGACCTACGAAGACCTCAGAACCTATGACACCTCTATCATCGAACATAAAATACCATTAAAGGAGGAGGTAAAGCCTTTCAGGCAAAAGCTGAGGCAGATCAATCCCATGCTGCTGCCCGTCATGGAGAGAGAAGTGAAGAATCTACTTCAAGCTCAAATCATCGTTCCACTGAGATATTCAGAATGGGTGGCTAATTCGATGCCTGTAAGGAAAAAGAATGGAGAGATCAGACTCTGTGTAGACTTCAGAAACCTGAATAGAAGCTCGCAAAAAGATAACTACCCCCTGCCAAAGATGGAACATATACTGCAGAGGGTGACAGGAGCTTCCAGGATGTCCATGATTGATGGTTTCTCTGGCTACAATCAGGTCTTTGTTCTATGTGAAGACAGGGAAAAGAGAACATTCACCACTCCATGGGGCACATTCATGTATGCCAAGATGCCATTTGGACTTATGAATGCGGGGGCGACTTTCCAGCGCGCCATGGACATAGCTTTCGTTGGGGAAAAGGACAAATTTGTGGTCATTTATCTGGATGACATCACAGTATTTTCAAAATCTGATGTAGAACATCGTCGTCATCTCAGGAAAGTTTTCTTGAAATGCAAAAAGTTTGGCATTTCATTAAACCCCAAGAAATCCTTATTCGCCATGTAGGAGGGGAAATTACTAGGCCACATAGTATCAGTAGAATGAGTTAGGATTGATCCCAGCAGAGTTGAGGCGATACAAGCTTTATCAATCCCGAGGTCTAGGAAGGAGGTCCAATCCTTCCTCGGTAAAATTAATTTCCTAAGGAGGTTTGTGCCTAACTTTGCTGAGGAGGTAAAGCTTATAACAACCATGTTAAATAAAGAAAACGAAGTAAGGTGGACCTCTCAATCGCGACATTACTTTGAACAAATCAAGAAGGCCCTAACTGAAGCTCCTGTGCTGATCAGTCCTGATTACTCGAAGGATTTCCTTATTTTCTCCTTTTCTTCACCCAACACAGTGGCTGCTGTTCTATTACAGACAAATGACAGTGGGTTCGAATATCTTATTGCTTACTTCAGCCGAGCATTAAGGGATGCTGAAGTCAGGTATGACACTATGGAGAAACAAGCTTATGCTTTAGTGAAATCTCTCAAAGCTTTTAGAACATATATCCTGCAGTCGAAGATCATCGCCTATGTCCCCTCGGCTGCTGTTAAAGATATTCTTATTCAGCCTGACATAGACGGGAGAAGGAGTAAATGGATAGCCAAAATCCTGGAGTTCGACCTGGAAATAAGGCCCACCAAGTTGATCAAAGGGCAAGGTTTAGCCAAGCTACTGGCTGAAGCAAATTGCCAAGCTTTGGGGATAAGTTTCATCAATGAATGCTCAGGCATTCAGCAGGATCGGCTATCTGACATAGATCATCAAAAGGATCCCCCATTGGCTCAATGCCCTTGGTATAAGGATATCATATACTTCTTGCAGGAGCTGCGACCTCTAGACGACCTGCAAAGAAGAAAAACAAGAGCTCTGAAGATCAAAGTAGTCAGGTACTACCTGATCGATCAAGTGTTATATTGGAAAGACCCCCTGGGGGTGATTTTAAAATGCATAAGTCCACCAGAGGCCGAGATGATTGTGGTTGAATTTCACAGCGACCTGTGTGGAGGACACCATTTCTGGAGAGCCACAGCCCACAAAATCCTCAGGGCTGGGTACTACTGGCCTACCGTGTTCACCGACATCTGCAAAAGGGTCAGAGCTTACATCAAATTTCAAAAATTTGCAGGAAAGCAACAACTCAGGTCTCTACCATTAAAACTGGTGGTGGTTTCAGGGCCTTTTCAGCAGTGGGGCCTGGATTTTATTGGAGAAATTCACCCTCCCTCCAGTGGACAACATAGGTGAATCCTGACTGCTACAGATTTCTTTACCAAGTGGATTGAATCTATTCCCACCAGGAGCGCTTCCCACAAGGTAATCATCGGATTCTTGGAGGACCTCATCACAAGGTTTGGCTGTCCAAATAAGATTGTCACTGATAATGCATCCGCTTTTGGGTCTGAGCCATTAGCCAGGTTCTGTGAGCAGTTCAGGATTAAGTTGATTCACCCCACCCCATATTATCCGCAGGGCAATGGTCTAGTAGAGTCCTCCAACAAAAGTTTAATAAGAATCATCAAAAAGTTGTTGGAAGACAACCAAAGGGCTTGGAACTCAAAGCTTAAATTTGCCCTATGGGCTGATCGGGTGACGACAAAAAGAGCTACCGATCTCTCCCCTTTCCAATTAGTCTACAGAGTCGAAGTTGTCTTCCCTTCTCAGCTAGCCATCCTTGTAGCGAAATTCCTCCAGGACCATCAGGAGGAACCTGATGACATGATCAGAAGGATTCATCAGCTAGTGGAGGTCCAGTAGGCCAGAGAATAGACATTGGACAGGATCCAAAACCATCAGCAGAAAATCAAGCAGGTCTTCGATAGGAAGGCCAAGAAGGAGCAGTTCCAGGTAGGAGACCTGGTGCTAAAATGGGATGCTCCTAAACAAGATAAGGGCAAACACAACAAATTTGAAGCCCTGTGGATTGGGACTTTCGAAATCTCTGAGGCTTTCTCAAACAACACATACAAGTTGGGATATTTATAAGGTGAAGAGGTTTTCGGCAGCCCAGTAAATGGGCATATCCTGAAAAAATATTTTGTTTGAGTCTCAGATGACTCTTTTGTTTGTAAATATTGTCCTTTTGTTTCTCAGTCCGTTTTCATTTTTATTTTGCGGCCTAATAATGACCCCATAGCCCAATAGAAAGGTGACTGGAACTGCAGGAGGAGTTCTTAGAGCATCACAGCGACGACTCTATCCCCCATGGAGCCTGATGTTAGTGATAAATATGGTCATTGGTTCGAGAAGCACGCGGGTCTACAAGTTGCACGCAGTGCTCAAGCGCAGCTCGGGAGAATTCTTGTTTTTTTCCAAGTATCAAATCAAGCGAGCGTGCAAAGTCTTGCCATTGACAGCCGAGATTCGTCTGCAAAGAAAATCAACGGTTATCGGGGTGTCGGAGTTGCCAATCTACTCGACATTTAGCAGCAGAGAAGTCTGTTCTCTTTAGAGGCTGAATACAGGTCATCCGATCCAGAGGCACGTGGCGAGAGATCCCACAGAGTCAGGGATCGGGGAACTGAAAGTCCCGCACACATGGCAGCAGAAATCTCGATACCCGATTTCCTGATATTGGGGGTAGCTTTCAATAGTGGAAGAAAGGTGGCAGGCTATGCACCAAGGAGCTGACCATCAACAAGTCAACGGCCATAAGCCATCGGGTTTCGAGGAATCACAAGTTTAGTGGACACAAACATCGTGTCGTCAAGAACACCGAAATCCCGATGGAAAGTTGGACCACGGTCGCACAGGGACAGGTCATATGGACTATGATCTAGTCGGTAGGGGATAATTCCCAGAAGAAGGAGCTCATCACATATAGGGATATCAAGGATCCCAGAGGCAATGAACTCGCGCACTTCAAACTCGTGAATCCTGATCCCCGAAATCTCGAAGCCTCGTCGCATACATCCGCCATATATCCTTTGCCTCCATGTCTTCTTTCCATATCATGCTAACCACAGTTTTTTGGCCATTGTGTTCCTCCACCTGGCTCGTACACTTCAACACCCATGGATCCTACCACTTGTATATGCCCTAGCGTTTTCCTACCCGATCACCGTCCACTCACCACTCCACGTCAACTCATCAGTCCTACCATGATTTCTCCAAGCAATATTCAAATGGCAGAGTATGAAGGTTTCCATGTCCTGTAGGCATAGGATCGGCCAGGGCCTTCCCCGATTCCAATGAAACAGTTATTGCAGTAGTTGAGGGTAGTTGGACATCGTTTCCTCCATAAATGGAAAGCCAAGGAATGAATGCAATATTGTCAATTCAGTCCCGGGTCCTTTGGGACGCGATTGCGTCTGACTGAAGTTCACAAACGTCCAGAGACTACATGCGCAGTAAATGTGAAGATGTAATGTCTTCAATGCGATGTCTCGATTTAGCTTCCAGTTTTTGTTCCAAGTATATGTAGGCATTTCGGCCATTGTGAAGGGGATCAATGGTTGAGCAGAGCTCCCGAGGTTGTAAAGTTTTAATGAAGCATTGTTGTTCTGGTTATGTATGAATTTTGGAGACTTCTTGCCTTATGAATGCTAGTTTCTATCATGTCTTTGTTTACACTGTGTTAGAGCAGCTCGGAATTACAGGATCCAGTCGAGCTGTAACTATTATAAGATGATGTTGTAATGGATCACTGTAATAGTTACGGAGCCTCTAATCAGTCCCTGTGATTTCTTTAACGCTGAACGTCTTGGAATTGGAGGATCCAGTCAAGTCCCCTTTCAGTTTCTTGAAGCCCTGAACCAGGAGGATCCTGCTTTTAGAGTTTTTCCCCTACAAACCGCTGCAAGCCTGATGCCCAGAGCTGTTTGTTCACTTTCTCCTAAGTCTTCCACCTGTTCAACTTTAAATCAACCCACTAGATGAGGTTAGGATTCCAGAGCTCCTCTGTTCTTTATGTACCAGACTCAGTCCCTGAGTTAGAGTGATACCTCCTAGAGTCATTATCTCCATTTGATCACCGTTTACAAACAAATCGTGACATAAAATTGATGGGCGTTGGGCTCTTCTCTTGCAAGCAATCTTGGAGTGACTTCTGACGCTAACAGGTAGACTGGTACAAGGGGTGTGAAGAGGTCGCAAGCCATTTTTTTTCCCCCACACAGAGACTCGAGAAAGAACAGGTTGAGGGTCTGTGATTGTACAAGGAGAAGAGGCACTAGGTAAAAGTGTGTTTTTCAAGGGATCATGCTCAAAAAGAAACTATGAGTGGATGAGTGTGATAACTACATGAAGAAAATTCAAAGATGCGATATCAGTTCTATTGGCAAATAGGACAACCTCTTCTATAGTTGGAGCGATGGGAATATCATGTTTAACTTCGTAAACCTAATGGTGGCATGGGTGTGGGAATGAATAGCTTGAGGCAATTTTGTTGAAAAATATTTGAGATCTGAGAGGAGGAAGGATCTTAATTCCCTTGCACACTAGAAAAGTCTCGAGAAACCGATTATTTTTCCCTATTAATCAAAGATGAAGACCAAGGTGAAGATGATCCCATATCCCTTATCAACAACATGGTCACCCTCAAGCCTGAGAAAAAACCAAAATCTACTACCAAGAAAAATGGTCTGCAAGACTATGTGTTGCACTCGTCATAGTCTTAGCTTGATAAAATCACCTCTAAAACCCTTCCTCCTACCTAGGCTATCAGGGTAGATAAAGGAATATGAAAGTATGGGAAGCGCTATGGTGGAGGTTGTGGTAGTTTCTTGAGGGCGGTGAATACATCAACAAGAGAAATGGATATGGTGCATCTTTGGAGGAGGTTGGGGTTGGGATTGTGAAGAGGATTCTGGGAGTCATGGTTGGTGATTTTAAGAGGAAAATCGTGCAGAGTAGTTTGGAAAACAATTCTAAGGTGTCTAAGAAATGAAAATTGGGAATGGTAGGGGCTTGTCAAAGAGTCTAGATCCATTGGAGATATTTTCGTTGCTACTTGTGGAATGCATGTATAGATGGTGAAGTCAAGATAGGCTAGAGCCAAGAGTGGGTAGCAATGAATTATTGTGCAGAAAGAGGAGGTGGTTTGGACATAGGACATGGGGAAGCGAAATCGATTACGTAGAGGTGATCTATTGTGATGTGTTATTCAAGGAAAATATTTCGGAAGGGGGTGGGCATAATAAAGTAGCTTGACAAGCCAATGATGGTGCACAAAAGTAGAATCAATGGAAAAGTGAGGTTTTTTAATACAATTTTGAGGTGGAGTTATTACATGTAAATGGGAATATGGCGGTAATACCTTATTAGGCATTTGTACCCCAGTTTTGAAATGTCATAGGTAAAGTCTAGATGACATAGGTGATAGGGGGAGCATGCAGATACTCGGTCTTTGAGGGAATTTTGGTCGATTTTGGTCATGGAAGGGAGTTAAGTCAATAGTCGTGGTTTTCATACACATGTTTCTAGTAGTTCGTGGTTTTAGAGCCCAAGTATTGGATGTAATAAAGAATTGAAATTGACTTGGAGGTGAGAGGTGAAGGTTCACTTGGTTGACTTGGCTGGATTTGATCAAGGAAGTGCAGCTTTGTTGGTTATGGTGATGGAGTTAAGGAATGCAGATTGTGGGATCCCGGGGATGATTTTAGGGGCTAAATTTCGATCATGGGCTAATTTCCCAAGGTTTTTCCCAAAAAAAGATTCGTTATTCTCAAAATGATTTGCCCAAATTCTATAGAATAAAATTATTTTACCTTTAAAATTGCCAAAATTTTATACAAACTATATAAAATCCTTAGAAATTATAATATTTTTACAAAAATATCGCCAAACATTTTATAGTTGGCATATGAAGAATTAGTCAGATTCCCCAAGGTTTCTACATTTTAAAATAAATTTCCATCCTTGAAATCATCCATGGATCCTACTATCCACAAATCATCGTTAGCAGAGATGTGTACATGGAAAAATAAGGAGTTTTTCAGGATCACAAAGGGAGATTTGTTTGCAAACTCATGAAGTCATTGTATGTGTTGAAGCTTGAGAAAGCAATGGTACAAGATGTTTGATTCCTTCACAGTGAGCCAAATTTACAAAAAGTGAGTATAACCATTGTGTTTATGGTATATTCATTATATTGGTGACATATGTTATGATTGTAGCAAGAAAAAGAATTGTTGATATCAACAAGTTGGCTCAAATGGTGAGGACATTTGATATGAAGGATATAGAGCAATGAAAACAAATCTTGGGCATGGAAATACATGAAGACACGAAAGATAGTAATATTTGGTTATCACAAAACAAGTATGTGGAGAAATACTAAGGAAATTTAGTATGATTAATGTGAAACCAGTAAATATCTATTTGTCTTTTTATTGTAATATTTCTTCAAGTTTATGTCCTAAATAATGGAGAAGAAAAGGGTTATATGTTTCATGTATCCTATGTTACTTGGAAGGTTGATGTTTGCGATGGAAATGTTCAAATATTTCACATGCAGTAAGGTAAAAAGCATAGAAATAGGTGCTTTTGTATTTGATAAGCACAAGTATCACATATGATGGTTACATGGTTGTGCTTAGTGTGATTGGTGTATCTCGTCGTTTTTTATTTGTTGTTAACATTTGTTCAGGACGCCTGATCCCAACAATTTACGCATGGCGATCTCGCGTTGAAAGAATGACAGATGAGGTGGATTGTGCATTGAGAGTGAGAATAGGAAGATGCTTCAAATATTTATTTCCATGTACCCAACACTTGAAATTTTCCAGACCTGCACACTAACGAAAGGTTATTGATATCATAGTGCACCGTGGGTTGAAAATAACACACCCATGGGCATGACTGGAAAAAGAAAATCTCTATATATGCCATCTTTTCTATTTTTCGATGCTTGTTTCTCCTCCTCTTTATCTTTATTTTACTCTTTTCAATTAGGTATGCTCGTGGAAATTGAAAAATAACAATCAAATTCAATTAAATCAAAATTCGTAGGCTAAAGATTCTACGAAAAGAAGATTTTTTTCCAGGGATATTTACCCGATATCCTGTGAGAAATTGTTGGATTCGTAGATTTAAGTGATTATTTTTGTAGAATCTGAGTGCCCTGGGATTTTTTTAGCATGATGAATCCATTTTTTCATTCATAAATGATTTCTGAACAAAAAAAAAATAGTGATTCATGTAAATTTATATCATCGGATTCTAGCCAAAAAATCCATTTAGTAGAATAGCTAGCCAGCGCCTAAAAGAACTGGTCTAAAGATTCTACGAAATGAAGATTATTTCACCATAAATAATCACTTAAATCTACGAATACAACAATTTCTCACCGGATTTTGGGTAAATATCCCCGGAAAAAATCTTCATTTCATAGAATCTTTAGCCTACTACTTTTAATTTAATTGAAGTTGATTGTTGTTTTGCA